>VUQK01013609.1:13614-25823 GCA_015106715.1 Bujurquina vittata | reverse complement strand
TTTTTTTCCCCGCTCTCTTTCTTACAAGGCAAATCCTGGGAGAGGTTGATGTGAAGACCAGGCAGAGCAGGGATGTGAAGAATATAAACACAATTTTTTTTTTTTTTATTGTCCAGAGGGAAAGGGAGGTGCAGGGGGTTGGGCGGCGGGGTCTGTAAAAGAGACGAGGACCTTATCACAGCCCAGCAGCTCTGTAATTCGCCGCCATGATAAAGTGGCAGCGCGGAAAACCTTACAAGGCTGGCACAATCCAAAGACGGATTAGGTTTTTCTGACATAAGCTTCCTGAAAAACTAATCAATCAGCCCATGCAGTATTATCAGAAGCGTGAGATTAAAGAGCTGCTCCTAATCCCCCCACTGTACATTTTATTACACTTCCCAGTGTTAGTTGCCTTTAAATATACAATAAATAAATAATAAAAACCAAACCTAATTGAGCGTGGGGAAGGGGAAAAGGGTTAAAGAGCCCTTAGAGAGGGATTTTATGTCGAATTTGTGTTTTGTTATGAAGACAGGGATAAAACTGTTGTCCTTGCCAGAGCCCTTTCTGCCTTTGAATAGACCGTCACTGTCTCACTCTACCACTGCAGAGGGGAAAAGAAACAGCTGGGGGGAAAATCCTCTGGCAGAATTTGACAGCAACATTTGTGTGTAAAATTGAATCCCATCAAATTCATATCTGATTTTCTTTCTTTCTTTTTTTTTTGGTAAAGATTTTTTTTTTAATCTCCATACGAACAAATAAGTAAACACACATTATTAAATAAATTATTAACTGTAGAAAATTAATGCTAAATCCTTTGGGAAATGACTCTTAATCCCTTAAATCACTGCACATCAAAGTTGCAGGGATGAACTCCAAAGCGTGGCGTGATCTGGAGTACAAGACATGTTCAGCTTACTAGTAACCAGCTAAGCTTTGTGTCGCTAGTGCGTCACACCCATCTTTTAAGACGTTCTCGCCTTCCGTGCTCAGTTCAACCCTGGGTGGTGTTTGGGGAAACAGAAAAGGTAGCAGTACATCTAACACTGCAACTGATCCTCCTGGCATGGGCCATATAGATGCTGTGTTGTGACATAATATTACCAGAGGAGCTCTCACCCCGGCAAGAAGACATAAAGGCGTAATAGACTTTGTCAACGTCTTCTAACACTTAATCCCAAGCAGAGTTGAAAACCCTACTTTCCCTGCGTGCAATCTCTGGAATAGACGCAGGGCGGGACGGGCTGAGGGAGATGGCAGAGAGCGTGGCTCTCAAATATGTTTCATCTTCATCTACATTGTTCTGCTGTCATTGCACAGAGGATAACTGCAGCAGATGTCAGGGGGAAGAATGGATTCTCCCTGGATGGCTTTGACCCTCTTATTTGTCCCTGGGGCATGGCACAGATGCTGGGTCTGGGGTTACATTTTCTCCGCTTGATTCATGTTCTAAGCGTTTTTCATTTGAGTACGTGTACGAGGAGTGACAGGAAGAGTGGTTTTATTTGGGAGGCTTTGAGGATTTGGACCACTTTTATACACTCTGGAATGTTGCTTGAAACAAAATATTTCAAATTTCATATCAAGGGGCATCTTGGTGTCGGCAGTGCTTCCTCTGCCATGGGGGGATTCTGGGGGTCAAAACCTGGCCTTTCACTGATGGGCGTTATCCTTGTGCCTCTTTTCAGTGTTACACACTAACAAAAAAAGAAAGCTTGTTCATACTTCGTGTTGTAGTGCGGCACTTATTCCATTCTTTTAGTGAGGGTCAGCCTGATATTTGTTGGTTTTTTTTGCCCTAAGAAGGTGGGCTAATATTGATAAGGGCCACTATATCCCCAGTCAGACATTGGCGAATCTGTTGGGAGGGAAGCTACTGAGGCATACAAAGAGAGCCTCTCCAGGGAGGCAGTCTGTCTCTCTCTGGAGGCGCAGCTCCCAAAAGGCACAAGGCTGATTACAACCGCAGCCAAAGCAGACAGCACTTTGCTGCTGCAGCTGCACAGTTGAAGGCTATCTTTAAAGAGGCCCTCTTTGAGGATGGCACAGATGTGAGGAACTTCTTCAATCCCATGGCATTTTCTGTGCAAGTCTGATCATGGCAAGAACCCATAAAGCACGGACGAAAACGTTAATACCCTCACTTTATTCAGCTATCTATAGGGGGCAATATCAGCAGATGACAGGAAAAAAGGGGGGAAAGGTTTTCATACTTCCCACAAGCTCATGAACTTTCTTCAGAGTGCTTGCTGCAATAAAAACTGAACTAGACTACAGAAAGATTATGCCTAGAAGCTTAACACAATCATTCACTGGTAAATACTAAATGATTTCCTCTGGATTAACGGGCACATCACCATTGCCATCAGTAGTACAAGCTTTGAAAATCCCTGGCTCTTTCATTTTCTATCCATTGTTCTCAGTTGTCTTGGAAAAAAAAAAACAATTTGAGTGCTGCAAAGACACTTAAAAGCGTTCAGGGATTCAGCACAGAGGTCTAATGAGGCAGACACCACAGCAAATATAAACTAACACGGCAAAGAAATGAAAATCTAAACTTTGCGATCCAGCAGAGAAGTCAATAGCAAGTTTCATAAAATATCATCAGTATTAAATTGATTTTATTTTACCTCAGTAATTATGAGTCTCTGTTGCAAGTATTACCTCATTGTTAATTAGAACCTATGATTAGCTTTTGCAACACTCCGCATGCAATGTCAAATTTCTACAGCTGAGAAGGCTGATGGTCTTACAAGAAGTCACAGTTCCAAAAAGCAAAAATAAATTCAGAGGGTAATTAACTGCAGATTGTAGAATAGCTAGTGTGGATTATGGCTAAAGCAAAATTGGACTCTTTCCAGGATTACTAAATGTTTGTTTCTCCCACGTTTTTCAGAAATAAATCACACCATTTCTGAGGCTATTACAGTATTTACTAGTTTATGGATTTTTTTTTTTTAAATCTAAAAAAAGTATTTCACTGAATTGTGTGCGAGTCCTGATAACATAAAACAATTACGCTTATCCCTGTAAGACTGAATGAGGAGTTCTGCTCGGCAAACAAATTCGCTCCTGATGACTGTGCCAAATAAAATTTCATGCCAGGAAATGATTCAATTTGGCACAATGCGCACATAGACAAGTCTTGCACAGCTGTGTGATAAAGATCTACATAAAAGACAGGCAAATAAAATAAATGTGAACCAAACAAATCCCCGCCAGTGGACACGCAATTTTCCTGCAAGTTCTACAGCAAAATAAAAAGGCTTCATCTCCACTTGTGCATGATTAGCCTCGTCTCATTCACTGCCTTCACCGCTCACCTGGTGCAGGAGGAAAAACAACAAGAGCGTTTGCAGAGGACTCATCTTCAGCGACTTGTCGACTTATTGGCGATGAGCGGCGGTTAAATCCTCTCTGGAAGATTTGGAGAGGTGAAGACGCTCATGGCACTGAAACATCGCTATAATCACCTGCGAGGGGGGGGGGGGAGTGGAAATATTTACAATGTTAAATCATTTTAAAATCTCTCTTTTAAATATGGAAAGATCCGAGCTCAGGACATTCAGAGAAATATAATAAACTTTTCCTTACCGTTTCGCAAAGGCAATACCTCACTTATTTCGGTAAGGCGGCTGGGATCATCCTCCTTCAGTCCACGCTCAGCAAAGAGACCTAAAATCCTCTCAAAACGCCTCTCAGGATGTCCAGGTACTTTCCCCTGAGCAGCTGGGACTCTTTGGCTCGTCCGCTGCGGTGGATCGTCTACATTAAGCAGTTCAGCTGAAACAACACTCCGCTAAGTTTAGAATCCAGGCAAAGCGAAATAAACTGTGGCCTATCTGTTTCCTTACTTAATCCGGAGCAGTGTTGTTCTTAAGTTGTCAGTGTGCGCAGTAAAATACAGCCAAGCGTGCCCGTATCCCAGCGCCAGGACTGCAGTCAGACAGACAATAGTCAGCTCGCTGTCTTCGCTTTTAGGCTCTGCTTGATTTCAGTGCGCAAAATCCTCTTCTGCGCGTCTGGAGACTCCAAGGTCGGCGCGCATTCGTTCAGAGACACAGACCTAAAGATGTACCTTTGAAGTCTAACTCTCTCCATCTGGGAGACAAGTAAAAGCTTGCTGTCACTCTTATCCGGTTTTGTTCAGCTTAACGCGCACGTGTTTAACCCCTTAACGTTTAGATGCTTCATCCCGCCGCGAAGTTATGAGTGCTGAACCTGACACGCAAGTCCAATTATCCAAGAGTGACTGCAAGCCGCGTTTAGCAGCACGTATAGAAAACGCTTTAAAAGTCTAGTTGACATGCATTAAGTCTAGCTTGCACACGCGGACTTGGCCGTCGGAATCGTGCTCCGAAACGCACGGTGATGAGAGATAGTGATTCTTTTGGAAACTTAGCTGATGTAGGAATCCTGCCCACAAAGTAAAGGCAGCGAAAGGTCAACGCCTGTGCTACTGCAGAGGAGTGATAAAATAAATAAAAGAGAACAAAAAGTTTCTTACTGAGGCCACAACGTGAGACCGAAACATCGTTTCTGCTTTTTTGGCATTAAATGGCAAGTGTCCAAAACTCTACTGGAGGGGTGGAACCTCATTCTTCTACTTGACATGTTTTAAAGATGGTGGTGGAGAGGGTCATTGGGTCTGAATTGCACAGCATATATTTCAGGTCATTTTTATGCTCATCTAACCATTTGGTGACCCTCGTCTAGAAGAGACCGCTCCCATCTGCGCAGGGAGCTGTCGTTTTAGAATAAAAGGCGACCACTCAGGACAGCTTTGTATTGATTTACACTCAACATATCTGATGGCACAAATGGAGCCAGACCACCGAGCAGTTACACAGAGAGGCCCGGTGCCCTCACTGCTGGGCCCGCTGTGCACCATGTGCTGTGGTATAGAAATCTTTTGGACTTTGGCGCCATCATGTGGTTGCAGCCAAAAACGTCACTTTCCCAAAAAGGCTGCAGCTGCAAAGCGGAGGCGACTGTCTTTGTACTTAAACCCTTAGTTTATATCTTGCTGTTTCAGCTGCTGAATGCTTTCAAGACTGATCCATATCAAATTTCTCGATAAACAAGGTTTGTGTCAGAGAAATTACAGTCAAAACATGAAGGTGAGAGAATGAAACGCAGTAAGAGCAGATCAGCACAAAATGTTGCTGAGTAAGACACCGAGGCAGTATGAGTCCAGCCTTAATGGTACTTTCTTTTCTATGCCACACGCAGACTTTTCAAATGCATATAAACTGACACTATGAGTGTGTTTTTTTCTGTGTCACAGGCCTAATTTTATTTGACAGTAGAAGTACAACTGAGCTACATTTTCAAACATAATGAGTTTGAATTCTACATAAAATATTTCTTACAATAAAAGGAAGCATGCACTTCTCCATTTTTACACGTAATAGTAGTAGTAGTAATAAGTGGCCTTTTCATACGATAATGCATGCTTTCATTGACTCTCCCTGGAAAACCAAAAAAGAACAGTTTAGAACGGTGACTGCTGCTCCTATAGCAAACTCGTCCCACTGGAGATCCACCCACATTTCATTTGAAATCTTTCAATACAAGCAAGCAGAAAAAGAGAGGACACTCTGTACACAATTATTCATATTAACTCTGGTTTCAACATCTCTGAATGTTAAAACCATATGCAATCTGCAAACACTGCTCCCAGTCTTTAGTTCATGTCTACGAATACTTTTCATGGTCTGCTGGCTGCACACACGCAGGATGAACTGCCACAAAATGGATCAAATGTCACTCTCCTGAACATTGAACTTATCAGGCTTCCTGCAACCTTTCATATCACCTGGATTTCAGCCAGCAGGACTCTAGCACTTCTAAATGATTATGATTAAAGAGGCACTTGCTTCATAAAATGTTTGTTAAACTAATTAAGTCATTAAACTAGAAACAATGTTGCAACTACACTGTCTAATCAACAGAGGTTCAAAGCTGGCGCCCACCTGTTATAAAATGTTATCAACAAAGCTCTAATTAGAATTTTGAGATTAGCAAGAATATACGGTATGGTAGCAGTCACTTGTTAAAAAAACATTTCTATTTTTTTCATTCTCCATTGCGTTTTTTGATTGACAAAGAGTGCAGGTCAGAGCCGGTCACACACAGGAAGATGCTCAATGGAAGATGCAGCAAATCAACAGAAAACACAAAACATCTCCTTGGAGGAGATTTAAATACTTTTGCACAATGGTGTCTAGGCAAACACAGAATCCCTTCACAATTATGCCTGAGTCATTATCAGTCACTGTGACTCAAGTAGAAAACTTTCACTAAAGCCTTTTTATTTTCTTATTCACGTGGTTATAACTGGAAGGTACAGACCTGGCTGCAAACTAACAATTCCCACACAATATATTTTCACAGGATCTTTATATTCTGTCTTACAGGGCTTTCTATACATGTCCCATACTATCATTTACTTATCAAAGTGACCCCTTTTGCATTTTGCTTCTCATGCAACATAATTCTAACAATTTGCATGAATCAAATAAATAATATATTTTATTAGATCAAGTCAAAACTATTAATTCTGTTTGGCCAAACATGGACAAAATTCTTACTGCCGAACAGTCTGATGTCTGCAAAATACGACGGTTCAAGGTACAAGCAAACAATGATTCTGCATACGCTAAGAAAGTGAAAGTTCATTTAGGTATTTTTCCATTACATTTCCTCCCTTTTTTCATTTATTTTCAACTTTTCAAGTATTTCGAACACAAGCATCTGTACTTCTGCTTAAGTAGAGAATGTCTGTACTTTTGCCACCTCTGCTGATAAATCAGTATTCTCCAGTCCGGTATCATTTCTCTCTAAAAGATCTTTGCCACAGCTCCTGTGTCCTGAGGATAAAAATACCATGACCCATTTGCTGAACATACACACTACTTCAAGACACTATTTCTTTACCTTGTATAGAGTTAGTTCAATAAAATCCACTATTAAATGTTCCAAGTATTTATCAGGTGGGGGGAGGCCTTTTTGCGGTACCCGTATAGCACATGAGGCATCATTATTCTGCTCAAATAACCCAACTTCTACATATTCAGCTGCAAAAGTTAAAAATCTTCTAGTGTACCAATTTATATGTATAGCAGCCCATATTCCCCCCTCGCACACACCCATGGGATAGCTTAGCATACACATGGAAGAGAGCATGTGACAAAAATGGCTTATTGTCAGGACCCTGTCCACGCTGCTCTTTGGAGAGTGTCGCTGGAATGAACTCAGACGGACCAGAAAGGGTATAAGCGTGGGGAGGTCAGCATATGGGCCAAGGTCAACAGATGTTGAACGCAGAATCAAGAGAGGGAAGAAGGACCCAGATTGAGCTGCATCATTCGGGCCTGTGTTCATCTGAGCCATTTTTGTGCTGAAAGGTGGGCTCATGAGATATTTGACACAACATGTGGAACCATAAGAACTACATCAGAATACCCAACCATGTCACAGGATGCTAGCACAGCCAGTGAGGAAGACCAGAGGCTACTAGCTCTGACTTGTAGGGGAAGCAGACGCCAGCTCTAAGCTCCTTCTGTGAGGCTGGTGTAAAGCAGAAGTCATGTAATGGAGGGGTGGCTGTAGGTCAGGAGATAGTGCAGGTCACCAAATGATCGAAAGGTTGGCGATTCGATTCCTGGCTGCTCCGGGCCAAAGTATCCTTCATACTAAACCCCAAGCGTATTGTGACACAAGTGTTGGAGTATGAATGTGTGTGAAGGTTAGACAATAAGCGCTTAGCTTAGTTACATATGGAAGTGCTTGTATGAACCGGTGTGATTGGGGAAATGTTGTATAAGCGCTTTGAGTGCTCAGATATAGTGGAAAAGCGCTATAGAAGAACTAGTCCATTTACCATGTAATTGTCTTTTTGATCTACAAACTGAGTAAAAGGTACATGCAAGTAAGTTCTGCATTTACAGCCTTGAAGTCCTGCATGAATCGCCATCCAGAGGGCTGGTCTTCATCGCCTCTTATCGTGCACTTGAGACAACTGTTTGTTGTGTTTTGGTTCGATATAAATACAATTTTATTTAGACGAAGAGACTCAGAAAAAGGTGTACGCACGGGTGACTCTAAACAAGACACAATCCCTGATCTCAAGTAGGATTCAGTCTTATTCCATCAATGGCTTAAGGGGGACATTGTTTAAAGCATGCCCGATAAGCTCTCTTGAAATATATAACCAGAGTTACCACCCCCTTCTTGAGCCTAACATCATATTTATGAATAGCCCATAAAGATAAGGTACCTGAGATAACTCCTGAATTTAATCCATGCCAATGAATGAGTACAGGTCTGTATAATTAGAATGCTCTTCCACTATTTCTACCATTCTCTGCACCAATACCACACTTGCAAGTGTTTATCAGTGCTCCTGACCATCAGCGCTGCATGTACTCACTATTTGGGGCCCCACAGCCAATCCAAATTCCATCAAACTAAGGCAACACTGTAGCCAGGGCTAAGGTCCTCTCAATCATGTGACAGCCTAGCAAGTGACACATGCGGCGAGGGGGGGGCTTTGCCTGTGCGGGGGTGAGAGACACAGCAGCAGCTTTCTCTGTTCTATATGCATGTTTTAAAATCAGCTTTCTTGCTTATTAAACCAGTGTTCCTCATAATCTCTATCTGATCCTACATTCATGTGTAATGTGCAGTGTAACGATTGCTCCCGCATGAAGTCTCTTACTGCTGGACAGTGTGTGTATACTAATTTAACTAGATCACTGGAGATGTGTGCAACGCTACTCATTAGCTTCCCTTCATATGCATGAAAAAAAGAAGCTTGGACTGCGTTTAATCATTTGAAGCCATGGACCCTCAGACCTGTAACACTCTGGTACCCTCTGGTGCTGAGCTCAGTATAATGCCAAAATGGTAAAAACCTGTTCCAACAGATTCACAGGAAAGTTATGATACTAGGCGAAAGTGGAACTTTTTCATCAGCTAGTTCACATCTCAAGGGAACAGAACAGTTTTCTGAAATTGGACCACTCGATCCCACTGTAAGGCATGTTCTACCACATTTCTTTATAAGATGAGGCGTCCTTTCATAAGGCTTCACCCCCTCTGCTGCAGTGGTCATTCCTGTCCCTGTTGCCCACACTGGTGGCATGCTGTGGAGCTGTCCCAAGCTGCTTTGAATCTGCCACAGCCCCTTCCCCTGCTCGACCCCTGCTGCTCCAGCCCGGGATTTGTCTTCACATAGGCACTGAGCATGGGCAATTGTGCATCTTCCAGTGTTCTCTGCTTGCTCTGTCTTCTGTTCAACTCTGTGGAGTAGCCCCTCCTCCGCATGTTCAGCATGCTGCTGGATGTCCACGAGTGGACAGGTCTTCCAAGTCATGCAGGATTTTCCACCATTTGTGACACTTCAGGTTTCATTCTGCTCAGAAAATGTTCTTTGAGATGCACTTCATAAGATTGCAAAGGCTCTCTACCCATGGAGTCGGGTCTCGTGAGGCCACTGTGCAGACTGAAGTCTGACGTCAGGCATTACAAAGAGCACTGAACGACTCGTCTGGCTCTTGTTTGATGACGGTGATGGCTGATAAATTGAGTTTCAGGGGGAACTTATAATTCACAATGTCAAAAATGCAGTCAGAGCTCTTCTGAACTCTTCATTGGTCAACGCCCATGTGATCCAATCGAGCCATCATTCTGTGTGGGGTGATTGCGCTCTGGATTTTGTGATGATCATTACCCAGAGACTGGTTCAGGCGTCTGAGTTCAGTCATTGCAGGTCTATACTCAGTGACAAGCTGCAGTGTATCAGTCTCCCGTCGAGTCAGGTTGTCACGTGGGCTGCAAATGCCTTTCATGGCCTCTGCCATGTCAGCCTCCGACCAGGATTTAAACACCAGCATTACTCCTTCAGCGCTAGTCACTTCAACCATGGCCATGGTGGTTGCAGGAGGAACTTGTCACAGGAGCTTCCTTGTTACAGCCAACAGCAGCTAGCATCTGGTGAGCCAGCTGCCGGGTCATTGCAGGTGTATAGACAGATGGACTTTGGGTGACGTAGGGTGGGGGAGCAGGAGGCACGGACTCTAGGTCAAGTCTCCTCAGTTCCTCAGAAAGCCAGGGATAAAGTGTATTATTACTTGTTGATGCAGTCAAGACTTGAGTCCTTTCCCGGGCCGTGTCAGAGGTTCTTATTTTCTGTCTTTCCCTTCTCTCTGCTTCATTTTTCCTCATACTTAAAGGCCTCCAGTCTGTCTTAAACAGTACTTCATCCTCAGTCTCCTTCTAGATAATGCTGCAAGCTGTGCTGCGCCATTTACCTCTAACTTATGCAACTGAGGCCTCAGATGCTTCAGCTGGTTGATACTCAGGCTCCCTTTTGCAGGAAATCCCAGCTCCATCCATTTTTGCATTTAAATCAGACTGCTAGGGAAGTGTTAAAACAAACACTGCATAATTCGAGCAGGACCCCACTGTCTGCAGCAGGCCTACTCTGGCTCCTTCCTATCTCTGATTATTTGTCTTTCTATGTGACCTATGGTGCACACTGCTCAAACATTCAGACAATTCCTACACAGCCCCGTACTGTTCAGGTACCAGTGAGGCGTGCACCACTAAACAATTGAGCTCATGCAAACCTGATCACACTGCAGTCATAACAAGACTCATCTGTCACCAACTCTATTACTTGGGAGATTTATGATAAAGAATTGCCTCAGTTTGGAGTTTCACTACGACTTTGTGTGTCAGAGGTGTCGAGTGTTGTCACCAAGTACTTGGCTTCACTGTTTTTCTGAATTGGATTGGCAACCCAGGCTCCGCTGGATGACAGCTTCGCACCCTACAGGGAGGATCAAGTGCCGTGGCCTTCTGTCAGTCAGGCAGAGTCCAGTGTGGCCTCCATGGATCAGGTTTGTTCTGAAGAGTCCCACGGATGCAGGATCATATTGCTATCTAGGAAGTCTGGATACTCAGGTAACGCCTTGGGGTCTTTTTAATGTTCCTCAGAGTTTTCTGGGGCAGTGACACAGCAGACTTGTTGTGCTGGCGCTGCTGTCAGAGAGTGGCCCTACCACTACCGGAAGGTGTGCTTGGTCTGCAAAAATGTTTACATGGGTGATATCTGTCAGAGTAATATCCACATAATGCCTGTTCCCAAAGTTTACCAGCAGAAATTGAGTTCTTATATTCCAAAATGGCACATGGCATCATGTTGTCAGGGTTTTTCTTTAGAACTATGTCATAGTGCAGTTATTT
This sequence comes from Bujurquina vittata, assembly GCA_015106715.1. Lineage (NCBI taxonomy): Eukaryota > Metazoa > Chordata > Actinopteri > Cichliformes > Cichlidae > Bujurquina > Bujurquina vittata. The sequence goes on along the minus strand of VUQK01013609.1, from coordinate 14,585 downwards.
AACATTTTATTCCATTTTTTATGGTTGTTTGTTTTATGGTTGTTTGTCTATCAGCACAGACAGCACACTGTGTGCCTGTAAATCTGTCTTAGCAATTGAGCCTTTTGAGGCAGATTTGAGATGCTTTTATTTATTTATTTATAATTGAACCCATTAGACAGACTTTATCCTGCCAGCTCCTTATTCTAGAGTCAGTGCACTATCTGATTATACCCAGTGAATCCACACACATAAGTCATGCCTCCTGCATGGTACCATCCTTCCACAAAAAGTATTTTCAGGAGTGAAAATACATCTTGCACAGAATCTCCTATTTTTTGCTACAAGTGAGAAAGAGAATTTTTGCAGTTTTTGTTTTTCATTTGTGGAAACATCTTGATGCAGAGCACATTTCCTTCCCAGAGTCAAAGAGCCAGTTTTCTACATCAGGGTGACAAATCACCAGAAAACTAAAGGTCTGTGTACAAAAGAAAATATGTGAGAGAAAAATGTACGGCAATCTATTCAAAAATTGTAATTCCAGACCATAGTGGTAGACTAGCCAACAGCCCATCCTACAACGTAGCAAACAGGACATGGCATCATGTTGCTTCTAAACCTCGAAACCTTGAATGTTTACAAGAATTTCTGAGTTACAGGAACAATAGCAATGCTAAGGCTGGTAATTAATCCTCATTCAAGTTCAAGTAAGGTGAGAAGAGTGAGAAGGGTGGTCACATCTCAAGAGCCCTACACAGTTTTTACTAGTGACGTCCGGTGATGAGTGAGGCACTGACTCCTTTGGAGTCAGATATTCACATATATGAACGCAAAATAAAAACTTATATTTCAATTTTAATTATGCTAATGATTAATATGCTTTAATAAACTCCATACTGTTCAACAATGATTGCAAGATATTAGAAAGACCTTAAAAATATTTAATGTAAGGTTAAACATTTATTTTATTTTATTTTTGTTGGGGGGGGGGG
>VUQK01013608.1:5080-20580 GCA_015106715.1 Bujurquina vittata | reverse complement strand
ACACACACACACACACACACACACACACACACACACACGCACACACACCACACACACACACACACACACACTCACACATATTTAATGATCAAGCATAATATTATGACCACTGACTGGTGAAGTGAATAACACTGATTATCTCTTCATCATGGCACCTGTTAGTCGGTGGAATATATTAGGCAGCGGGTGAACATTTTGTCCTCAAAGTTGATGTGTTAGAAGCAGGAAAAATGGGCAAGTGCAAGTTCCCATGCTGACCGCTCTCACCTGCTGAAAGTGCCAACAAGGGGCATGTGAGCATCCGAACTGGACCACGGAGCAATGGAAGAAGGTGGCCTGCTCAGATGAGCCACACTTTCTTTCACATCATGTGAATGGCTGAGTCCATGTTCATTGCTTACCTGGGGAACACCTGGCACCACAATGCACTAAGGCAAGCCAGCAGAAGCAGTGTGAGGCTTTGGGTAATGCTCTGTTGGGAACCCTCGGGTCCTGCCTTCCATGTAAATGTTACTTTGACATCTACCATCTACCTAAGCATTGTTGCACACCAAGTACACCCTTCCATGGAAAGAGTATTCCGTGATGCCTGTGGCCTCTTTCAGCATGATAATGCAATCTGCCACAAAGCAACAATGATTTGAGGAGCATAGTCTAATCGAGCATTTGTGGAATGTGCTGGAAAAACTAGTTTGATTCATGGAGGCTCCACCTCGCAACTTATAGGACTTAAAAAATCTGTTGGCAACATCTTGCCATCTTTACATCTGATCCAGATACCACAGCACACCTTTAGGGATCTAGCGGAGTCCATGTCTGGTGGGTCTGAGCTGTGCAAAAGAGTATCAAACACAATGTTAGGCCACTGCATATGCATATGTATAAATATACACATACATACTATAATATTATGACCACCTACTTAGCAAAACAGTTCACTCACCAGGATATATATATATATATATAAAACCTAGCAAATTGTATTATTTATTGTTAGCAGCTTGTCACAAAAACACACAATTTCTTCCAGTTACACAAAAAGTGCCAAAGACAACACAGTTTGACAGGCATAAAATTGTATTTTTGCACCACCAAGGTGATTTTCCAAAAAGTATTATCTCAAAACATGGCATATCTCAGCTTGGCATGCATCGTGCGCTAAAAAGAATTAGAAGAAACTGGACAAGTAGAAGACAGAATAAGAAATGGCAGACCCCCCAAAAAATATCTACAACAAATGAACAGTATCTGTAAGTGATGTTCTTAAGAAATATGAAAAATAAAATCCTGCAAATACACAAAATAGGTACACAGATGCATCTGGCTCTTCAGCCTTCAGTTGATCCATCTACTGTTCACTGAAGCCTTATCAGAAATGATCTCAGTGGAAGAGTGGCTGTCACGAAGACATTCTTAAAGAAGTGAAATAAGGAGAAAAGGCTGAGGTGTGTCAAAATAGACAAGAACTGTTCTGAGAATCTGTGGTAACAGTTTTTTTGTTTTGTTTTATTTTGTTTTGTTTTTTAGAAATGAATAAAGTTTGAAATTTTTGATTCAAAAAATCAAAATGTACACAGTAGGTCAGATACAGAAATAACATTGCTGTCTCTAGAATATGATGGAGGTTCTGTCATTGTTTGGACTGCATTTCAGCTAGTGGTTGTGGTCATCTTGTCAAAATTGATGGAATTATGAATACAGAAAAGTACAGTCAGATTTTGACCCAACATGCAATACCATCTGAAAAGCATCTGATTGGCAATGGCTTTATTTTTAGCATGACAGTTACACGAAAACAGAAGGCCAGTTGCAACAAAAGCTCGTTAGAAAAACACAATGGACCACCATGAGTCATGAATTAGCCTCCCCAGAGCCCAGAAATTATTTGAATCAATGTGGGATCATCTTGACAGAGAATGGAACAAAAGGCAGCCAACATCCAAAGAAGAGCTTTGAATGTCCTTCAAGAAACCTGGAGAACTGTTCCTGAAGACTACTTAAAGAAATGACAAGAAAGTTGCCTAGGGGATCGAATGTGATTCTGTCTAAAATCTAATGTGATTAAAGCAACATGTTACTTTAGGATGTGTTAAATTCAACACTGCTTAACTCTAGTTACCTGTGTACATGTATTGCTTGCTAACAAAGCTTGCAAGCTGGTAACTCAGCACTCAGTTTTTAAGAATTTGTATTCTCAGGTCATTGTTTTTGTAATATTTTATTTAACCACAACTAACTAAAGTGCCTAAGAAGCTTTCTAACATGGTGGAATTTTATTCCCCAACAATAAAGCTCACATCTTGCTGTCATTGGACCTTACAACTAGCAATAATGCTAAGAATAATTTTTTTAGTCACTTGCGGGAGGGAACATTTAGTTTGCTCTCTGTCTACAGTGCAAGGAGTAGGTAACTAGTGTCAGGTACTTGCATCACATTACCTCTGCGGATATTCGCAAAATAGCAACCAAAGCATTTCAGCTCCGTGTCATTCCAGTCGGATGCTTTCAGAAGAGTGGCTGTCATTTTCAGTTGGTACACGACAGTTTATACAGAGGACATAACCACAGAGTCATAAACAAAGCAGAGGAAATAATTTGGATCAGGCTTTTAATTTTTTTTTATGGCTTCTGTAATCATCTGAATTCATAACACAGGGTTATCTATAGACAGTACTTTCAGTACAATTTTGGTTTGTGTTTTTTCATAGCCTAGGCTGCAGCCCCTCAGTTCCACTTAATGGGAATTTTATTGCCATAACATACACGGATATTTTAGACCACAAGGCACTTGAAACATTATGGCAACAATTTGGGGAAGGGACTTCCATTTTTCAGTGTGACTGCACAAATTTCTGACCATTAAGCGAGTGTTTCTCAAGGTCTGAAATGAAAAAAAAAAAAACTTGAGTGGACTGCACAGAGCCCTTATCTCAACTCCTTCCAGCATCTTTGGGGTGATTGTGGAATGCCGACTGCAAGACAGACCTTATCGCTCACTATCAGTGTCGGATCTCACTGATAACTGTGTGGCTGAATGGGAACAAATCTATAAGCCTTGTGAATAGCCTTCCCAGATGAGTAGAGGGAGCTCAAGGCATGATATTAAGATTAATGTTAATGGGGTTTTTTTTTTGTTCATGAGCAACTTGTTGATGTACCGCTCGTATGCTTTCTTTGGAACTTTTGAGCATGCATTGAACTGTGTAAGTATTTTAAGTGCTAAAGTTTTGTACATTACAGCAACACTCTTATCTCTTTCCAAAAACAGCCACTGGATTGAATCTGTAAGCCCCAATCTAGAAAACAAAACTCCAAATTTGTCACTAAAGCTCTGATTTAGTTTCCATCAAGTGTGCGACTGTGTTAACTGTTTTTCAATGTTCTGCCAAAATCCTTGGGGACCTTATTAATTATTATAATGATGGAGTGCATTTTTGCAGTATAATTATGTCCTTGCATGTCTTTAGAGGATACATACATTGGAGGATTTGTGGGAAACGCAGGGCAACTGTTCTATTATCCAGCATCTGGATACAAGTCCAACCTCAATTTGTCTCTATGTATAGCACTTAATGCTTATAACAAAACATCAGTCAGCTGGAGTCCACAACTGGCTGTGGTTGAACCCCTTATAATACAATCTTAAATAATAATGCTAAAAATGTGAATAATGATCAGGGAAAGAGACAATGCAGACTAGGATATAGTAAATAACAGTGATAGGTGGGCATTCTCATATTATAGGCTATTGGGAGAACAAGTGTGACAGAATGTTTTTTGCTCTTAAAGCAGATGGTATTGCATTGGAAAATAACTATGCTTATATCATGTTTTGCTGCAGATGTTATATTAAAATTGCAGTAAATGCAGATGGTAATTTACTTTTCCATTCTCTAATAATGTAATTTCTAGACACACCATGCAATGTTTTTCACTGGAAAGACTAACAAAGTTAGTGACTGACTTAAATAAGCACCCAATAAGTCAGACGCTTCCTTTAGCGGGAGAAAATTTAGATGTAAAAGGGAAGCGTATACGGCATTCCATTTGTCAGATGATCACAAACAAAACTTAAAAAGGCCAAATCTGTCTCACTGACAGGATGTGGCAAGTTAGCCAGAATAACTTTATAGGGTGGTAGGCTATGCAACAAACAAACACAAAGTTTCTCGATTTCAATTTTGAATTCATTGTTAAACTATTATGTACGATTTTAACGACCATCCAGTTGTTGAAGTCTGTCTTTCTGTTGACTGACTGACTGAATGCAATTTGAATCCAGAATTTATAGAAGTTATTTTTCCTCCTTGATATACAGTGTTTTTTTGTTTTGTTTTTTTGTGATACTAGTAGTTAAAGACCCAAAACTTTTCACTGCAGTGCTGAACAATTGGAAGGTGCTTATTTCTTTCCCTCCAAACATACCTGTGCAGTGGCTATGGCCCCAAAATTCAGTATAACCTTGTTTTTTCCAACAGCACCTTGTTACCTTGTGATTTTCAAACAACACTGCTCAATCCAGATGTTGCTTTGCAGACTTCAGAAACTGACTTTCATGCTGAGGTCATAGGTACGATTTCCTTCTGGTGACTCTTACATGATGCACCGCCACTTCTGTACGCACTAAACCCTTCCCCGGGTCCTTTATGGTTTTATGGGCTGCTTGCTTGCCCAACAGACATGCATGCAGTTTTAGTAGAAAGGTCTTTCCAGGTCTTGTCTTTTCTTCAACACTTGCCCTTAACCATTATTTGTTTATGACATTTGTCCCGCAGTAGAAATTGCCATCTGGAAGAACTTTGAAAGCTTTTTAGTAACTTTCTCTGCTTTGTGTGCATAAGTTAGATCCTCAGTCAGACAGTCCACTCCATGAATTTTTTCCTTATTTTATAAATGCTGTCATCAGATGACAATTTCTAACGTCAACTCCTAATTTGCTTTGTTAGTTGTAACAAGCGAGTTAAATCAGAAGGAGAATAAAGAAGAGTGAATCAATAAATTAAAATATATATATATAAAGTAACAAGCTTAAAATGAATACAGGTATTGTGATATGAAATATCTGTCCTTGTGGCAGCAGAGTTCAAACACATGTTAGTGGAAGTGTTCAGGTGCATGTCCAGTTTATGGTGCTGAGGGTTGTCAGGATCCATTAATTGTCCGCATCCATTTGCCACACCTGCAGTCATTTGGTTAACCTCTTCATGAGATGATGGAGGACTCCAAACACTCTGTTGATTTAAACTGTTTTAAAACAGTAACATCAATGATGAATTCAATCTGTGAGTGATATGGATGCATTCCAAAAGCCGGCAGTACAATACTCAGGATACAGAAACACCTTTTCAAGCAAAATGCACAGGATCACACCACCTTTTTAATCAAGTCAGTTGAAGCAGACTTCAATTGCAGAAGGGTGCCCAAACCTTTTTATTATTACAACAACTAATGTGTAATTTGTGTTTTTTTAAATTCATGAAATTAAAAAATGGAAAACAAACAAGCAAAGAAACAAACAAGCTAACAAAAAACTATTTGCATTAAGTTGCATGAAATTGATTACTACAGCCTCAGTCATGCAGACCAATAGACCAGTCAGTGGCCCAGTGGTAACCACTGGTTAATAGGGAAAAATATGTGTTCTCTGAGAAGTAGTTACAGGAGGTTGTTGGTTGGCCGCGAGGTAAAATTTGTTGCAAAGACGTATTTGGTGCTGAATCAAAAACCTCATTAAGATGGCCATGGTTGTTAGCAGATTGCCACAGTTGCCACTGGTTTGCATGTAAGATGCTGTTTTTACTGAAAATACTAACAACCGAGTAGTAGCAAAACCTTGAAAAGTCCAGTGCAAACTGGAAAATGTTCACCTTAAACCTTTTCCCTTTTGAAATGTACTTGCGGCAGTAGTGAGGAACAACTTGTAATTCAAAGGCAAGTGGTCTCAATTTCTAATTTGTGTCAGAATTTTTCAAGTTTTACTGCTGCTTGGTGGTTAATTAACAAGTGTTTGTATACAAGCTGGCATCTTTAATGCAGACTATGGATGACCACAGCAATCTGCCAATGACCAGAGCAATCACAATGAGGTTTTTGGTGGAGTACCTTTGCAAAGGATATCACCCAACAACAGCAAGCAACCGCCAGCAACCAGTATCGAAACACTTGGGGAATACATATTTTTCTCAAGTGACTGGTCTCGTCCTGTGTGACTAAGGCCTTAGTTTCACTTGGAAAAAAAATTGTAATTCTCCCCCAATGTTTAACATACAACTCTAAATTGTTATGAATTGTAATCCATAATTAAAGAGACCTTCCGCTTTCAACCAAAGTGGTGGATTGGCTGACAGAGCACTGGACTCACATTAGCCTCTCTAGAACCTTATTTTATAATATTGTACAAAGTATTATGTTCATTTCCACATTTGCAATGCTAACTGTGAAAAAATAATATCATAATGTACTTTTAATGCAGGAAAGGAAAGAGTGGAAAACTCTGAACTGTTCACATAACAGGCCGATAAACAGTTTTTCTATCTTTCAGCTCAGTTCAGAGCTACTCTTTACACAAGCGGATTTTTACTCGAATGAAAACAAAGGTGACCGTGGATTCAGTGTGGGCGATTCTCTTTGGATTTCATTAAACCAGTTCAAATTGTTGTTGTGATAGATGGATTATTTCATGACAATACAGCATTAGTTTGAACTGGGGTGCGGAGGAGTTTATTTGAATTTATAAGTAATTGGCTGTTTATGTCTGTAAAAGGTTATTTAGCAGATGGTTGTTATTCACTGGTATTTCAGTATTCCATAGTTTGCTGTTGCTTTATTTGCATATTATATTTAATTGTATTTCCTAGGGAACATAAAACATAATATACACTTTGTTAAATTCTTTGTAGTGCTGGTTTATTTGCTAATCATGACCTGTCACTGGTTCGAGCCTGATATGTGAGTTTCTGCTCTAGGGTTAGATAATAATATCCCAGGTAGCAGAATGAGATTTTACAGTATATTCTAATACATATGTAAAAGGTCACTGCTGCAGAAAGATTACATTTAAACGCTCTGAATTCAAGCTGCATTTCATATTAATATTTGACTTTACATCTTTTTTTGCAAATGGCATCGTTTTTATCCATAGTAAAAGCAATCAACTGTCACAATCATCAGTTATAACAAATGTCTGCATGATGCTGATTGGAAAATCGTGATAGCAATTTTGTGATTGATGTTATATAATTATGTCGAGCGTAGCTATTTCCATTAAAGTAACTGACAGATTATTCACAGCCTCAAACAGATTCGCCAAGAGAGTGAAGGAAGCAAGCAGCAAACTGAAAATGCATGGGGGAAAAAAAACTGTTGCAGGCAAAGATATTTCAAAATTACTGTTGGCCCACAGACACAATTCCATATTTAATGGGATTGTAAATGCATTCAGTTTCAAGGGATGCCTGTGCATTTTAAGTTCTCTAATCACTCTGGTCCATAATGTGCCCGAAGAAATGCCATGATAGTGTGCGTTTGTGTGAAGGCATTTAGCTTCGCATTCTTTCACAAAGATTAGAAATCAGAGGCAAATTACACTGTGGTGGAGCTCAGCGTCTACTGAATATTGCTCTGGTGGGAGATCGCTTGCCTTAAAGAACTCAATATTCAAAGTCTTTGAGAACCAGACTCTATTCTGGCTCTGAATATGTCTCTTTCTCCAACTCCTTCTGCTTAAAGAATCTTTTGACATTTTCAGAAATACACTGATTCATTTGCCTGCCAAGAAACTCATAAGATGATACCACTACTGCCAGCAGCCAGTTAGCTTATCAAAAAAAAGAAAAAGAAAAAAAGAATTGCTGGGGGACACAGCTAGCTGGGTTCTGTCCAAACCAAATCCACTTAGGAGTGACTCCACACGTAAGGGCAAAAATTGCATGTTGCCCAGAAATTGTCTGGCACATAACTTCTGTTCATTAGTTCGTTGGCCCTGACTGACAACCTGTCCAGTGTCTACCCCACCCCTCGCCCTGTGGCGGCTGGGATAGGCTGCAGCTCCCCGACAAACCAAAATTTGAAAAAGGGTTGAAGATGGATACATGGATGAATAATAACAATTTTTTTCTTGTATTTTGCTTGCTTTTGTTTTTTTTACTTTTTGTGCAAATTAGACAAAAGACATACAAAATGTGAATTAGTGAGCTTATGATGTACTGGTTGCAGGATTTCTTTTTTTTTTTTTTGAATGAGGATGTTTTTCTGTATTTTTTTTCTTTTTCTTTACTGCTTTTGTTCCTTGAATTTAGATGTTTTTTTAATACCCCTGAGATAACATTGGTAATGGGGTCACCCTCCCTCCTATTTAGCTCTACCCTTTATCTTCCAGCAATATCTCCATATGTTGACCTGATCTGTATAATTGCCCCCACTGTATTGCCAGAAGTGACACACTTCACAGTTTAACCTTCACATGAAAGTGGCGTTTTAACATACTATCTAGTGAGGTTATTCAGTCAACAGTAATTTTAAAGTCTCTGAGGTCAGTCATTTTTGCCCAACAAGGAGATAGATTAGGACAAGATATGTTCCATGTAAAGGGAAAAAAGACAGGTTGAGTTTCCCTCACCACATATGAGAGGCCGTATGGATCATCTTAGGTTATTATGGGCTGTTGAAATGCGTTTCTTCAAAACATGCTTTTAAATACAGGCTTTGAAATCTCAAATGGCCGCAGATCCCACAGGCAACATCAGATCTTTTTGTTCTGAAGATGCTCTCTGCTGATTAATTCAAACATCAAAATAAAACTGTGGTGTTTTCATATGCGAGAATAAAGCCTCCAAAGTCACCTGGGAGTTTCAAACCCCACTGGAAGTCTTAAACTCGGAGAGGAGCCAATGTAATGTTTCATTGATTCTTCTCCCAGAGTTTGGAGACAATAAGGCGAGTGAATATTTTATTTCTCTCTTTATGTCTGGACTGAGAGCTGTATCCCAGTGTTCAAGGTGTCTCTCCAGACATGTCCCATAGTAGACATAAACAAAGTTATTAGATGAGCAAGACATGATTCCGTGGAAATTCAATGCAGGGAGCTTTAGAGGAGCCCTCTGACAGTACGTTTTAGCAATTCAGACTGTCACGCTTCATTGTTCTTTGGGGAAGATGGGTATTGTTTGACTTTGAATATTACCAGAGAGCTTATGGACTCACCGGTGGTGTGTCTCTTTTTGCAATATTGTGCATGTAAATGAGAATTTATGTTTTGGAATGAGGTGGTACTCTATGGGTTTTGCATACTGAAGATGATAAACTTAAATATGTACAGTAAGTACAAAGCAGTGTGGAAATGTAGGTCATCTTTCCCAGGCATTGTGAATTTTTTTCTCTCTCTCTCTCTTTGTGTGTATGTTTTAAGAGGAAGGGGTGTTATACATGTGTGTGCCCATATTGGAGGCGAGTGGTGATGGGGGGGTGGGGGGTCATATCTGAAATGCAGCAAGACCATCATGTCTCATACAATGCAGATGGAGGAAGGAGCTTTGGCATTCAGTGTTTTCTTGCCAAAAGCATTAATATGTCTGTATTTCCTCATGTGGTTTTGCTGCAAGCAACATGGTGTTTGAGGCATGTGCTTCACAGGGCTGGATGAGGTATAATTATGTAAATTGCATTCAAAGGAATCAGCAATAGCTCATGTGGAATGGATGTGTCAACAAGGTGTCCACATTCACTGTGAGATTTTGCTAATTAAACTTGACACCGTTTCTCTTTCAACACATGGGCACGGAGAGACGCGCTGGGATTAAAAAAATACTGGGGTGTATATTGTATTGGTGTCTGAAAAATGATCTTCTCCCAAAAATAGGCTTTCATTTTGCTACTTGAAGTGTAAAAAATTTGCCCTCAAGTTCACGGCAGGACCATTAAACTTTGTACATGCCGTTGACATGTGTGTAATGAAAGTGCCTAAACTTCAAAAAGCCTGTCCGTGAGGCAGCCTCACTGATACCCTGCTACACAAAAATGGATGATTTATTACACTGGTTATTTGTCTGGCCCACTAAATGCTTGAATTCTATTTGACAGCATGTGTAGATAAACTACTTTGCCTGAATGTCTGAAAAGCAGTGTACCTGAAAAGGAAAGATTAATCCAGTCTATCAGGAAACAGAAACACATTTTCTCCTCTTTTGTGTCGTATCTTACCCACCTATTATTTATCTTTGTGAATTTATCAAACATAGAGAATGGGGCAGAGGGGTATAGTGAAGGTAGCGTTGCTCCTCAGCTTTGGTTGTCGTCAAGGCACGTGACATGTGCGGAGCCCTGAGACAATTAATGAAGAAAGAGTGCTCTGGAAGCCTGTGAATGACAAGCTTGTGCTGGCAAGGAGCAAAAAAAAAAAAAAGGGAAAAAAAGAGTTTTGAAGTTTTTCTTTCTTTCTCTCCTTCTTATGTGTTTGCCCAAGATGAATTGGCTTTTCAGATTTAAGAAAGTGCATGGCTGAAATACAAAGAGAGGCTCATCTATCAGCCCCTGAATAGTGCGAGAAAATCCTATGGCATTGTGGAAGGAGGAGGTCTGGGGAGGGGTGTGTTGTTGGTCTCTGATTAGACCCTGGGCCAGTTCTACTCAGGGGCTTGCAGCGTAAACATCAATCCTCTCTTCTTCCACTTTAAATCCCTTGAACCGTTCAAGACAATTTCTTAAATGTAAGCCCCTCTTTTAAAGATTTTCTTTATCAAATGGGGCAGCATATGTGTCAATGATCACTTATCGCAGGCCGACTGTTTATCGGTGGAAATTCTAAGTTGACGGAGGAAAACTCTGGGGATCAGTAAATGGAGTGAAACAACTTCCAAGCTCCACTTCCATCATTCAGATGCATGCTGTCCAGAGTCCAGTGAGTGAGAGAGGGAAGCTGCAGATGAGGCTGCAGGAAGGAATAAGAGTGGCTTTAGAAATGGTTCTACAGTGTGTGGCAGTATGTCAGTGTAAACACAGAATAGAGAAAATAGTGATAAATTTTAAAAAGCCTGCTATCCTCTTAACACACTCTCACAAAAAGAGCGTAGCCAATTACACACAGAGCAGCGTTATAGAAAGCTTTTATAATGTTTCCTGGGCGTCAAGATCTTAATTTTTGATGCCGCTTTATGCGCAACCAGAGTATAAATTGGCCTCTCCAGTTTGCTGAAGTGATAAGAGGTAAACACCAAAAACCAATAACTGTCAGCCGAACATTAAATCAAACTGACATGTCTCTTAAAAGGTACGGCCATGAAAAATTAAGTGGGGGATTTTTGAGAAGACTTAAAATATGGAGTATTTTTTCATCCATCTTGGCTGCTGTGATCTCCAGTTTTTTCCCCCACTGTGACTGGCTCCAGCCCGAGCTTGAATACAAACAATTTGGCTGACATCGCTTTAATCAGTGCATCTGCAGCAAACCGAATTAAAAAAGACACTCATTCCAGACAAGATATTAAGGTTTTTTTATTTGCTTTGTAATGTCCCTACATGTTCCATTAGAGCAAGTCAAAAAAGGTTAACTTGACATGGATGTACTACTGACTCAAGTGGAAATGGTCACCTTGACTTCCTTTTACTCGAGCTCTGAACATCCTGTTCCTGCAGAGGCTGATTCTGTGACCCGTGAGAGGAGACTTTAAAGATTTCATGGGCTCAGTCAATCTCAGCTGTGTCCCGAGTTCAGGAAAACTGAGAGTGAATCAAGTAACACCCCAGCAGAGAGCCAGCCAGTGACATTAAATCCTTAATAGTTATTGGTGAGATATTAAAGGATTACAGCACTGTGGGATCCTGTGACCGAATGGAAAATATTCTGTCAAATATCCGCTCTCAGATTACCGCGTCACATGCTGATGTTTCTAACAGCACCTCTGCATATACCGTAAATCTCATCCAAATGTGCAAGTATGGCAGTTCAGGAAATGCAGACTAAAGTAAGAGAAGGGAAAACTTCATTGCTCTGACACATGTAGGTCTTGAGTCACTTGGCTTTTCCTCAGAGTAATCACACCAACTTTGAGCAAAGGTATGGCAAATTTAAACATGTCAGCCAATTTCCAATGTGTGAAGCAACAGAGTGCTTCGCCAGCGCTAGCGGCTCATGGCCTTGGGCCTTGAGTTGTCTGAATCTGAAATTCACAGTTCAGAGCACACCCGGAGATGGAGCCTTAGAATCCTTGATGCCCTGCACAATGAGGCCATTTCATAGTAGATCGCGGTAGTCTCTTGCTGGTGTTGAAGGGAGAGGAAAAGGATTTTGACAGGCCAATGAAGAATTTATTTGAGATGTCTTGTGGTGTTGAGAAGATTTGCATGCTCTTCAAAAATCTGAAACGCTGGAGAGCAGCACACAGATATGAGTTTATACAACTAGTCCTCCAGCCTGAATCAAGCTCTTTATCAACGTTTACACCAACTAGAACCGAAGATGATCGGCCCTTCATCCACATAATCTTGTTTTTTTTGTTTTTTTAATGTCTGAGCTGTCACTTTGATTCAGCGCATCACAGTTGACAGTTTGTCCACATAGCCTAAACAAACTACACAGATTCTATCGTGTCTAGCTGTGCACAGCAGTTTGTATGGAAACATGCAACCAAGAGAGAGATGCTGAACATGAGGGAGCATCGGAGAAAGTGATTTAGGCTGACAAGAGAGTTTTCTGCTTGATTTTGTGGTGACAGGCTGTGACAGTGCTCACAGTGTACAGGAAACAATGGTGGAGAAATTTGCTTTGAGTATTTGTACAAAGTGCTCTCCTCACCAAATATAAACAGAGCACTTTAAAGGGTTAGTTCCCGATATTACAAAACCTCTTTTCTTACTTGGAAGAGAATTCCGACTATGTTGAAGAATAAAGGTGAAATAAAGGTGGTCCCATCATATATATATATATATGTGTATATATATATATATATATATATATATATATATATATATATTGTGTAACTTGGCATACCTCACCCTTTTCTCCCTCTTTCCCTTCCTTAAGTATGGCTTCTTGACAGCCACCCTTCGAATGAGAGTGTCAGTTCTTTATGTTTATCTGTTGTAGATAGTTGGTTTTTTTAGACCTGCCACTCTTCTTTTGTCCTCCACTTGTCCAACATTTTCAAGGACACATTGCACACTATGCCAAGGTATGCCATGATTTGGCCTAATAGCTCTTTGGGACTCGCCTTGTTTGTGCAAAAATACTATTTTATGCCTGTCGAACTCTGTTATCTTAGGCATTCTTCATAGATTCAACTGAAGAAATGTGACCAAATTATGTATTTTTGAAAACAGACTGCAAGTGACAAGTTCTTAAAGACAATTTAAAATTGGTTCTTTGCTTTGTTGTCTGTTTGGCGCAGACACAACACTGGTTCATCCCCTGAGTTAGGTGCCTTTGTTATGTTTGAATGATTCACAGGCCAGGCTTCAGAAAGCCTTGAGAACTCTTTCTTACAGTCTAAGAGTTTTGCACAGAACTGTAGTTGTTATCAGTTCATTATTGGTTTTGATTTGTTTTTAGGAAAATTTGTTAACTGTGAAGAAATGATATTTGTTCTTTGACCTCTAGTGGCATACTGACACAGACAGTGTCAGGACAGAAAAGGATTTGTTCTTTCCCTACAGTCTGTGCCTCCACAAAGATAAATGCAGTTTCATTTGGTGCTCTTTGCATGTCACATCAACTCATAACTATCCAAACACTCTAAAATATGAGTACCAACCTTACTGACTCTTACTACCAACCCTAGAACTACAAGATCAAGTGGGTTAGTAATACAGTACGACTGTAAAAGGAACGCTTAGGTCAAGAAGACCTGTTTTCACACAAGTCAAGAAAAATAACACTGTATGAGTAGAAATATTTTTGCATCAGGTTCTCAGAAGGACAACTGTAGATTTTACACAGTGCACCATGAACACAGTAAGGTCCGAGTAATTCTTAATGGTGCCTCGAGAAAGTGAGATCCTATTTCTCCCATATTAGCTGCTCTGCATCGGCTTTCCAGAATGCAGTTTAAAATCCTTCTCCCAACATACGGAGTTCAGAATGATAAGGCTCCACAAAATCTTAACGGTCTCATAGTAACCTGTTATCCCAGTAGAACGCTTTGCTCTCAGTGAGGCTTATGTGGTACTTTCTGAAAGTGAAGATAGGGGGCAGAACCTTCAGCTATCAGGCTCCTCTCCTGTGGAACCAGCTTCCAGTCTGGGTTCAAGAGACAGCCATTCAACATTAGTCTCTAAACTTTCTTTTTTGAGAAAGCTTCTAGGATGGGCTGCATCACCATCTTTTAGTTATGCTGCCATGAGCTCATGCTCCTGGGGGACCTCCCACGATGCAGTCTGCACTTCACTTCTTCTTCTTTTTTTTCACTTACCACGTGTCTAAATGCTACTATTGCATGTCATTAACTTTTGTTGTTATGTTTATTTTCTTCCATAGTTTGCGCTTTCTAGTTTGTTGTTTGTGGTGGATGTCCCTCCCTTTGATGGAGGTTTCTTCCTGTTAAAACAGAGTTCTTCCTCCCCACTGTTGCTCTTAGGGGATTATCTGATCATTCTTGTTTTCTCTCTAATATTCCAGGATCTTTACCTTACAATATAACAGGCCTTGAGACAACTGTTGTTGTGAGCGGATGCTAAATAACAAAATTGATCTGAATTAAAAATTAATTGACCCTGCAACTGATTCTTAAAGATAGTAATAGCTGTTTAAGAGGCTGTGTGGTCCTTATAGTAACAATCTAAAATCAATCTAGCTTATATGTGAAAGTGTTGGTTGGTTTATTTTTTTGGTTCTTCTGTATAGGGATTTGTTAAGACCAGAGTTGTGCCTTGAGGACATGCAGACCTGTGGCTGCCTCTGCTGGGTGAATATCTGTGAAACAGACAGTATGTACAAGCCAGAGGGCATGTGAAATAATTTACTTTCATGCTGTACTCCTGTCTAACTGTCAGTGTCTTTTATTTCCAGTCAGGTGCAGATCATTATCTGCTAGATTGTTTTTTGGCACTGTGGTTTTTAATATTTTAAGGCCAGTTCTTCTTCTTAGGTTTCCTGGTGGCAGATTGTGGTAGCTCTAGAGACAGCTTCCATTTTATGTCTTGCACATGCATTTACTGAGAAGTGTTTGGAAGTAAATGTGGGTCACATACAGATAAGTGTTTTGATTTGTAGTGGTACACCGCCTGTCAGAGTCAGTCTTTTTAAATCACTTTCAAGAAGTAGATTTTTACTTTCAGCTTTATCTGTAAATTTGCTTTAATTACATTTGATTAATTCTATCTATCTATCTATCTATCTATCTATCTATCTATCTATCTATCTATCTATCTATCTATCTATCTATCTATCTATCTATCTATCTATCTATCTATCTATCTATCTATCTATCTATCTATCTATCTATCTATCGTCTGTCTGTCTGTCACACATTTCAGAATTCCACACATACATGCACAAAAAATAATTAAATGCA
>VUQK01013603.1:0-16272 GCA_015106715.1 Bujurquina vittata | reverse complement strand
TTTTATTTATGTTTTTTTATACATTTGTGGGGGGTTTCGGTCAAAATATGCCCGAATATGCAGCTCCCCCCCCCCCCCCCCCCCAGCGGTATGGGTCACTAGCTCAACCCAGTGAACCATACTGGCACCCAGTGTTGCATATTGTGCTGCTTTAACTTACTGCTAAACAGGAAACCCACTTGTAAAGATGCAGCACAATTTTATTTATTTATTTATTTTGCTGAAAACAAATGAACAGATAAGTCATGACAATATCAATTTAAGGTCCAGCATCTATTCAGCCAACTGTCCACATCCATCTTCCTTCCATTCATTTAAATTGTCTAATCATTATTGTTTTCTGCTCTGCAGAATCCTCTGACACAGTCTCATAAATCACCCGTGTTTGTTTCACATGTAGTGACTTACATCTGTCTATTTATTGGCTTTGTTAATCCTGCTCATATTTGCCTTCTTATTCTTGCATTCCTTTATTCCCTTTTTCAATCCTCTTCCACTAATCTTTTCCATCCCTGATCACCTAAGGCAAGCTCACCTGCTGCAGAATTGAGAGAGCCTCATTATCTCAGACACCTGATGAGCCTGTGTTAGTTTTTGTGTGCAGCTGTGCCTTTCTGTTTGCTGTCTTGGGTGGCGAGGTACGAAGTGAGTAGTGTGGGTTCGACTTGTCATCTGAAAAAAAAGTGGTCATCTCACAGCCGCTCTACAATTTATGTTGATAATTACAGCATGCACGAGGAGGAAAATAATGCATCAAACCGACACAACACACAGCTTAATGTGTGAATGTTTGTGTGTGTTGTGTGCGTGTGTGTATGGATGTTTTTGCAACACGGGGTGTAAGCAGCATTTTCAGAATACATTACAATTTTAAGTACTAAATCAGCAGTTCTCCAGCCATGAATCAACCTAGAGTGTGCTGCATGGTTGTTTCGATGGGCTCTCCCACACCACAAGACTATCTGTTTGTTTGAAAGGGTCCCTTTCCCAGTGTGACACAGAATTTATCACATCTGGTGAAAGTTTATGTGTTTCTCTTCTAAATTGCTGAGTTATATTGACAATGGAAACACTCCCCTCTGCAATATTCCCAGGCAACCGCCTTAATCAGTTTACTGCAGAGGAACTGAGGTCTTTCACAGGGCTGAGATATGACACAGTAAGCAAAGCGCCGGCACTTATTGAGCCAAACTGGTTTACTTCAAAAGGAAAATAATAAATAATCTGTATTTACAACATGTCATTGACCCATATTTTTCCAGACTATTCTTTTCAATGTGTTTATCTAATTCTGTGTTTTAAATCGATGCTGCTTTAGTTGATTACAGTAATTTCCTCAGTAATTATACAATGCTACAGTGGTTCCCAAAAAGTGTGCCGTGTGTGTGCAAGAAATGATCTTTTCCCTAGAGACAGAGGGTATTGTCCCAAATCAGGATTTTCATTTCATTTCATTTTGACCACGTAAACAAACCTTCAAAGAGGAATGGCCTACTGCTCAAAGTGTTAATACTACCAAAAGAACATTGAAAAAAGGTTTCACTGAGCCCCATGCAGTCCTGTGTATCTGACCACCTCTTAGAAAGGTTTTGGCAGTTTTCTGGTCTGAAGCATCCCAGTGCATGTTATCACAGTGTCACAATCTTCTCAGGAGTGGATGCCCCTGCAAATTCATGTCAACGTCAGACTGTGAAACGCTCAGAGAACCTGCAAAAAGAGCGACATCTCAGACGGGCCTCTGTTAGCATTTTAAATGTTAAAATTCAGAAGAGATGTGTCTCTGGACAGAAGAGATCAAAGTTGAAATGTCTGGCCATAATGCACAACACCACATCTGATGAAAACCAAACACAGCATATCAGCACAAATAGCTCGTACCAGCTGTGAAGCACAGTAGTGGAGCAGAGAGGATTTGGGCTTGTTTTGCAGTCACAGGACCTGGGCACCTTGCAGTTATTGAGTCAACCATGAACTCCTCTATATGACAAGGTATTCAAGAGTTAAACGTAAGTCAGCTGTATGACAGCTAAAGCTTGGCTGTAATTGGGTCAAGCAACAAGACAATGATCCCAAGCACAACAGCACAGCTACAACAGAATGACTGAAAAAGAAAAGAATCAGGGTGTTGTAATGGCTCCTGACCTCAAAATGACTGAAATGCTGTGGTGGGACCTTAAGAGAGCTGTGCATAAAGGAATGCCTGTAAACCTCAATGAACTAAAGCAACATTGTGAGAAGAGTGGGCCAAAATTCCACCAAAACAATTACTTCAAGTTATGGTTGCTAAAGGTGGTTCTATGAGCTATTGAATCGTGACTGTACTTAGTTTTTCACAGGACTGTCGCATTTTTGAGGATCAATAATGGAGTGTTCATATGACCAAGATTACATCCTCAGCATATGAACACTCATGCCAGGGTTGCATCCTAAGTGTGTGCATGTGGGTCATGACACCCTATTTATCTCAAAAACTGACACAATTACAATTAAAACCTTAAAATTAAACAATAAAATAAATTCACATTAGTGCTCTCAAGGGCATGCAAGTCATGCATTCAGCTCACAATTCTTCTAACTTTCTCTTCCTCAAATAAATGAGAGTAAAGTATCTTCCTTTACAGTAACAATAGAAAATTGCTGATATTAGTAACCCTGACCCTAATATTACTTGGGGTCTGAATAAAAATGACATTTTGGAATTTTTGTCCTTCTGATGTACAAATCTTATCTGCATGCTGACATTACAGACTTGGACTTCAGCATCGCATGAAGAGAAAAATAAATATTGTATAGGTAAGCCGAAACTGTCCTTTAGGGCCTAAATAAAAAACTGCCGATCATATCGGAGGATTAGTTTTGAGGGCTGAAAACAGTCTCTAGCCCCCCTGTTGAGCAGATCCATCATTATCTGTTTTCTCAGATTTTTGTTTGTTGTGTATTTAGCCGCTGGTCTTTTGGGAGTCTGACCTGAACTGCATAAACAAGGCAATAATACAATAATTAATTCTAAGAATTCATAACGAAAGTAATTTCAAGGGTAGTGAACGACTGAACCTGGGCTCTGTTGTCTTGGCAACATATTGATTAAAAAAAAGAGTAAGAAAAAAGATGTGACAGCAGGACTAATAATCCTCGAGCCACCACATACAGAAGGCTTCTTGACCAAAACACTAAACACCAAATGACTACGAGGCTAACACCTTACATGACAGCTCTGCTAATATTACTGAGAATAAATGAATGAAGCACTTTGTACAAGTGTTAAGGGGTAAAAGGCACTACATAAAGCAGACCATTTACCATTTTTCTATTTGCACCTGACCAGGATTTGCATGTGTAAGCGCAAAGTACTGCAGAGTTATTGGGCCCTTGTGGATGCGCCTGTTTGTGTGTGTTTCGTGCAGTGATCCAGTTTCCAGTCCCAGTAAAAGTAGGCCAGCCAGTTAGCCCATGAGTCAGCTTTTCTCCTGAGAAAGGAGCCTCCCTGAGATGACAGCATCATTAACAGCTGACCAACACGCCCTACCAGTCCGACGCTCTCATTTTTGTATCAGCTTACACGTGACACATACTGCATAAGACCATTCAAACACACACACACACACACGCAAACACACACCCACAGCTGACCTGCTGTGTGTGCTGTAATACGCCCAAAGTCCAGCTTCAGCATTAGTTAGTGATGGATACTGTATCTGTTTGTCTCCCGGGTGTAAAAATGTGATGCTGAGGTCACTGACTTTCAGTTAAATTCAACTGATTGCTGACATGAACCGTGCTGAACTCTACTGTATGTTACAGATCTGGGCCCAGCTTTGGTTCTGATTGGATTAATACTCTTTTGGGTTTGTCTCATTATTTACACGTATATAATTATTCTTTACACGTTTGACAACCTTTACTATAACTGAATCTTTGTCATTTTACTTTCAAAGTTAAGATGCAATTTAAGCGGTATTACCATTAGAGTCAATGACCAACTCCTCAAGTGTGTAATAATCTTTAGTCTTTATTTAACATCCACAGAAACTGTGCTTCAGTACAAAAAACGGGGTAACTCATGGGATTAATATTTGAATTCAGTGCCATTGCCTCGGGTCTATAAAATCAAGCATCTAGCCACACAGTCTGCCTTTACAAACATTTGTGAAAGGATGGGTCATTCTAAAGAGCTCACTGAATTCAAGTGTGGCACTGTAGTAGGATGCCACCTCTGCAACAAGTTGTAAGTGGTGTCAACACATTTAGGAAGCACAGCAATTCAGCCATGAAGTGGCAGATGACATAAAGTTACAGAGTGGGGTTGCTGAGTGCTGACGCTGAGCTCCAAACCTCCTCTGGCAATAACATGAGCACAAAAACTGTGCCGGGAGGTTTCATAGCATGAGTATTCATGGCCGAGCAGCTCCTGTAGGTGTAATGTGTAGGTGGCCCAGTACTTTTGCCCATATGATGTCTGTGCATTACCTTCACAGTATTAAAGCATGGGAATTTAAAAGAATATAC
Source organism: Bujurquina vittata (assembly GCA_015106715.1). Taxonomy (NCBI): domain Eukaryota; kingdom Metazoa; phylum Chordata; class Actinopteri; order Cichliformes; family Cichlidae; genus Bujurquina; species Bujurquina vittata. Next base: position 11,766 of record VUQK01013603.1, on the reverse strand, counting down.
AGCCACAAAACATTAAATGCTGTGACATTTCAACCAAATAAACAGGCAGATAAAAGGTTATAAAGCCCATTTTTAAATGTAGGTAATTTGGTGGAAAAGGGAGCTTCACAAGGCAAAAGAGCGTGGCTATAAAACCCATTGGTTGTATGTGGCGTGATGATTCAGTGCAGATAGGTGTAGTGATTTCAGATGAAGTGAAGTATTTAAAAGAGAAATTTAACAGCATAGCTCTGCATGAATTAAATGGGTTTCAATTGAGCAACACTGGGAACACATGGCCTTGGATCTTGTTGAGCTCTTTGTTGGGCTTGGCTGGATGAATTATTCCTCAGCTGTTTTCAGATGAATCACAATCATGTCAGTGTGCTGCAATTTCCACTTTTGAAGCCACGTCACTGCTATTAGAAATGGAATGAGGTTTTTGAGATGTAATTTTGTCAGCAGGTCAAAACACCCAAGGACTTTCAGAACATTTTGAATCATCTTTTTTTTCTCTCTCTCTCTCTTAAGAATCTTTTTTTCAATCCTCAAATCACTAAAGAAGCGAATAAAACTGCTAAAATAGGTCAGGTATGCAGTAAAGACACATCCCATTATTTTTCACAGCTTTGGGGTTGGTCAGTCTTACTGAGAATTTCTTTTTGACTCAACAGAAACACACATGGCAAAGGAAACTGTGTATGCAGACAGAGTGTTTGTTAACACTAACGTGAGTCGCTAGTGGGTCTAAGAGCTATTGTAAACACCGCCTGCTGTGACAGGTAATACTATGTGAGATGTGTGTGATTAGATGTGTGTTTTGAATGTATGCTTGTAGTTATTTGAACAGCTGGTGAAATAATAATAATTTATAATCTCTTCAATTTTTTGTAGTCTCATAACTTTACAAGTTCTGTGTGCACAAGGTATCTGGTGTAACTTCATATCCCAAGACACCATCTGTGTTCCCGTTGAGTCACATCTATGAAATCTATCAGACAACAGCTGACTGAAGCACGAGTTACAAAATTGAAGTCAAATTCCAGATAATTGCTACAGTACACCTCCTCCCACACACTTCAGCTTAATCTCTCTATTCCATCAGCTCATTACTGCACAGGTGGATCCTTAGTAAAATAGTCATCCTGCTGGCTTATTAAATGCAAGAGGATATGAGTCATACCCAATGGAAAATGTACTATATTTGAATGAAAGATTATAGGCACACTAATTTGCACACGTGCAATAACAGATAACAGATAATGTGTGTAGATAGTCAAAAATGATTGGACGATCTGCCCTTTTAACATTACATTACACAAAGCTTATCCACTCAAGCTAAAGTAATGTAAAAAACATTCACGTATATAAAGCCACAGGGTAAAGTTGTCATGTTCAAAGCAGCACTTTTCCCAAGTGCTCTTCCATGCAGGAATAATTTTCCAATTATTTCCAGTTATATAATCATTATTGCTGTGAAACGAAAGACTTCAGAACATTTTCATACATTCATATCATTACTATTTCCTTTAGAGCGGCAAAATTAAGGGAAAAAAATGGAAAAACACATTCATGATGGGCAGCCTAATGAGGCGTTGAGACAAAATGTGTTTTTCACTCTAAAGTGTATTGTTGTTCTAAAGCAACATTAAAGATATGAAAGTAATGAAGCTGTCCGAGGCCTCCCAGTGGGTGGTGTAATACGTCCATGGTATAAATTTCATCACAGAACTTGAGTAATACAACAGTTTCGTTACTGATTATGTTGTGTAGCAGAGTAGTGACTCCCCATCATGGTGAGAAAAACCCTTCATGAAAGTAGTTTAAAATGAAAAGTTTTTATTTGAGAGTGTTTTCCATTAATCACACACACACACACACACACACACATGCACGCACACACACACACACACACACACACAGTGAAAAATAGGAACACAGAAACAGATGACTAGCTGCTGTCTGTCTTTTCACTATGATTCAAACATGAAAGCTGTGTGCACCATGACATGGGTCTTGTCAATATGCCAGATTTAGCTGGCATGACGAATCTGTGATGACACCATCCACGTGAATATGTAAAATATGAGCAGATGTTGCAGCAGTGTTCTGCATTACAAAGTGTTCTGTGTATTTTTGAGTTTCCCAGGTAGGATAACAGTGGGAACGGGAGGGGTTCAATATTAACATCTCTAAAGCCTCTTTGAGTTTGTTAGGTGATGATGATTACTCCATTAACACTGACTGGGTTGAGGTATTATTGTTATGGTGTTATTGGTATAAATAAAAGACTTGAAGGAATTATAATCATAAATTGTAGTTGTAGCCTTGCATGTGAGGAACATATACAATCAATTGTAGTAATGCTGCCACTGATGGCAAGCTGTGAAACAGCATTATATCATATTATTGCCATATATTTGAATGCATTTCCTTTGTACTCACACTGTAATCTTAGTCAAATAGATGCAAAATAAAATGCCTTGATGATGTTAATTAGCTGGTTATATGCTTGTATGTTTGCAATTGCACAAAAGTGATTGGCAATAAATTATTTGCTAAAAGGGGCCACAAACATGGAACCATTAAGTCAAAGTGCCACAATGGATGGAAATTCTCCAAAGTCATAAAGGAGATAATTCAAAACATGTTTCACTGAGAACAACTGGCTTCTTCAGAACTGGCGCACAAAGCAAAATTCTATTGTTGCTTCTCTGCACTTTATTTTTCTCCAGACACAGAACTCAAACCAAACTCCCCAAATTATTGGGTGGTGCATCGCACTGATTCTAATCAGTGGCGCCTTTGATCGGTGAACTGCTTCACATCAATAAGCTTCAGCTTCGCGTTGCTTGAAATTGTTTGGTTCAGTATTCAAGAGCTCTGATCTCCTCAGGTCTGACTAATAGTATCGACAAGTTTGTGCTGATTGTATTAATTTGGACTAAACGGTCTTATTACAGAGCATTAAAGCCACAGCTAAAAAAGATTTAGAACTTTTTAAAGGCTAAAAACTCTTTTCAAATAAACCTGGACCTGATTTAATTCCAGAGCTAACCACAACTTAACAATTCTGTGTCATGAACAATAGGATATGAAAAAAATTAGCCCTCGGCCAACTGGTGGACGGTGGAGGAGTGCTAAATTAACCAAATGGTTTGCCTTACCCTCAAGGGCTGGAGGATAGAGCTGGAATGTATCCTTGTTACATGTTTTTAACGGTGCTGCAAATCTGCGCTCCTGCATGATTATATCTCAAAATGACAAAATTATATAAGTTAAAAACAACAACATGCAAGCAAAAGAAAATTTGAAGTATGTGTGTGGTGCTGATGGATACTTTTGCCTCACAGCGCAATGCAAAACAGAAACACAGAAATGGTGCACAGCTGAAAAAGGTGAAAATAGTCTAAATACTGTAAGTATGGTGTGAACGCTGTGTTGACAGCTCGGGGGAAAAAAAATTCAGTAATTACTTGGTGCAGCTTTTTCGTCAGTTTTGGCATTGGCAGCTGTTCACAGGTATTTTGCTCGCACTCCTTCACTTTCCCATACTGCAGCTGCCTGCCAATATTTTCTTTGATGCTAATAGCCAAAGTAGTGCACCATCACACTGCTCATATATACAGTATATAAGGTCTGGATTAATCAAAAGTATTCGTCGCCTATTTACTGGACTCCAAGTGTAAACACCAGGTGTGAGCTCATGCAGGGTGGTGTGTGGAGCTGCTCTGCAGGCTGTTGGGAGTTTTATTGCATTTCCCAGAGAGAGGAATATGATGTCATCAGCATGTGTCTCATCTACTGTTAAGACCCCATTTCCTGGTCTGACAGCTGAGCCCTGGATAAGGAGTTTCTGTTCTCACAACACACTCAAGGAAAAGTTTCCTTCTGTGCTCCCACCGGCACACAAGGTGTTTTCTTTTCTCACTCTAACTCCGTACACTAGAACTCACTCTTTATCTGTACCATGCTGCATTTCTGAACAGAGCAGTAATTCAGTTATTGACAGGGTATTTTTTTCCTATTTTTATTTATAAATTGAAGCTGTTAAGGGCATAGAAAGCATCACTGGCAAGTGAGACTTCAAACATACATAAAAATATTTAATAATAATTCTTCCTTTAAGACTAACAGCAGGGTTTGTAAAAGGTAAATAATTTAAGGACAAAATGAAAAAAAAATATATATATAATAATAAAAAGATTAGGGGAATATATAACTATGACCTGCTGGCTTTGTACACAGGCGCTTGTACAGACAAACATCTATACAATAATATCACAATAATCATGAACAACTCTTCAAAAAACTGGCTGTTGTTTAAAGATCAATGTTTTGTACCATTATCATATTCTGTTCCATTAGTGCTTTGAAAAAATGTGACGGAGATGAGTCAAACGTCCTGAAGAAGCTTCTAACCCTGGAGCCTGCCTGTCAAAGCTTTAGTGAATGCAGGGCTTTTTTTTTTTCTGGTTTCTTACATATGGACCAACACAGCAAACCCAACCCATCTAATATGTAGTTTGCAAATTACAACATTAAGGCATATTTTAAAATGACATTTTAAGTCCAAGTGTGCTTTTGTCCATTTGAAAAACAAAGCATTGTTAAGAATATTTAAAAAATACACAACAGACGAATTGTGTAACTTTACATATGTGAATGCAGACAGCTGTGAAGGAAAAATGGACTCATGTAATGCTCTGTGGTGTCACATATCAGCAAAAAAGGGGTTTAAGAAATAAACTGGATAAAAGTTGTCATTTATCACATGTAGCACAGAGTTAAGTATGTCTTGCATCAGCTGTATTCTCCCCACTGGAAATGCTCCAACGGTTTTAGCCTGACTAAACGTGTGCAAGAGGCAAGACCACTCGTAGGAGGACCAGCTGTGAACTAACCTGTTACCTGTGCTATTGTCACACCAGTGCAAATTGGCACAAATCGGGCATTACACAGTTTTTGCACTAAGGAGGCAGTTTTTTAATGTCAGCTCCATCTGCTTACATGCGCCTCGGTCAGGTAATGTGTGAAAAGGTTGAGTGCTACAGTGTACTGTGTGAAAATAGCTATACTCTATTGTGTAATACACTGTTGTTCAGTGTTAGTGCAGAGATGTCTAGTAAAGCAATGAAGCTAAATAAAGAACCGGTGTTTAATGAATATAGCACACTTTTATCTTTCACTCAAGGGTTTAAAATCTTTTTACATTTTACATATAAATACTCACAGAAGAGTGATTGGTGTGCCATTCATTTTGCTCTTAGTCCCCTTTGCTGCATTTTAGTACAAGGCAGGGAAACAAGGCCAGTTATGCAAAAAAAAATATATGTATATATAGCATTTTTGCCACAATGATGAAACAAGCACTAATTAAAAACAGGATTTAGGCCAATGAGACACTAAATGTGTAACACCACCCGCGTAAAACATTGTCTCTGCAAGGAATTTTTCAATCCCTGATCCAAAAACACAGTACTGACAACAAATTAGATACAAAATACATTAAAAATACATACATGAGACTTATATTGTATATCAGCAGTGTGTCCTTTCTGAGATTCATCAGTATCTCCCACACAGAGGTTTGCAGTTCCTTTGGGCATCAGGGACATATAATGTTAACAGACAAACAGGTTGTGCTCCAGTATAAAAGACTGGCAGAGTCTCTGTTTTTTCTGTTGCGTGAGACTGTTTATGTGTGTGTATGTTTGTGTCATCCGGTTATATAACGTGCAGGTAGGTTGCCATGGTGTCCACTCCTATCACATTTTTTGCGGTGCATTTGTAAAATCCTGTGTCTCTGCTTGTCGGGTTTTGTATCACTAAGGAACCTTGAGGGCTAAGGTAGCGGTTCCCGTAAATACGAGGCTGAGCCATGACCTTCAGCTGCGTCAGGTCTGGTGTTTCCCAGGTAACTGTCGCCCGGGGTGTTGCTATGGTCAGGCAGGGAAGTTCCACAGCAACCCCAGGGCGAGTGTAGGTCACGGGGGAAGGACCTGTTGTGATGCGCGGAGGGTAGGCGATGACAATAACAGGCACTGTGGTGACCAAAACTGAGGAAGAGTCATAACTTGTGGATCTGCAGGTGTAGGTGCCACGGTCAAACACGGAGGCTTGTTGAACTGTTAGAGTTCCATCTCCTTGGACTAAGCAACGCCCTGAGTCACCACTCTCCCCCTGGGACAGCACCTTGCCACTGGGTGTGGTCCATGAGAGAGAGCCCCGGGTATTTCCAGGTGTTTGAGGGCAAGGCAGTTGGAGGGTCTCTCCATTAATGATGCTCACAAGGGGAGCTGTTCTGGTGATCACTGCTGGCTCTGAGACTTTGCCAGTGGAGGACGGGGGGCCAGCTGGGTGAGGTGGCGCAGGCAATCTCAATCTACTTTGCAGAGGCTTTTGAGTAACTGAGATTTTTGGGTAAAGCACAGGTGATGTTGGCTTTGAGCTCAAGGACTGCTCTGATTCCACTAAATCTTTTGAGAGAGGCACCTTAGTTAAACCAACACTTTCCCCCCTGTGTGAAGCTCTGACCTCCTCCTGTCGCTCTGACACCTCCAGCTCCACCCGTATTGTCATTTCTCCTTTCTCACTTCTCACTACACAAACCAACACACCGCCATCACTCTCTCGAACACCCCGCAGCTCTAATGTGCCATTTTGGTACACGGTGAGACGGCTGCCATAGTAAGGAGCTGGCAACATACCATTGCCGGGCAGAAGCCAGAACTGACGGGACTGTTGGGAATTTTGGGAAGGGCACGGCAAAAGAACAGTTTGGCCTTTAACTGCTCGCTGCTTCACTGTTGTTACCACACCCTGTACTGTGTTGGTGGTGTTTTTAGGATCTGCATTACCACTTAACCCACCACTATTTCTTCTGCTGTCATCGGTCCTTCCTATATTACTGCTCCTACTAAAATCATTCCCTCTGTGTGTGCTTGTCCCAACTGCTTTATTAGACCCACTGCCACTAAAGCCTCCAGCATTCCTCGAATTACCACTTAACCTGCCATTTTCTCTGCTCGTATTAGCGTCATTACTAGCCCTTCCCGCAATGACTTCATTGTTATTCTGTGCAGGATTTCTTTCAGCACTACCTTCTCTAACTGTGCTGCGACTGTTACCTAAACTGTTACTGGTGGGTATAATATAAGGTCTATTTGTTTTAATTCCAGTATTATCTGCTTTAATGCTTGTATTTGTGGAATGGTTCACCCCCACACTGATTCCACTGCCGCTTGGTTTTGCTGTGATTCCAGTCAAAAGCCTGTTAAACCCATTTTGACTGTCATTCTTAGGAACAGGATTAGAGCCACTGATTGCTAAATTAACACCATTGCTTGGTACAATGTTTCTTATCCTCTCGTTATCTTTGTCACCATAGCCACCATTGCTGCTGTTATTGTTATGCTGCTTTTCTATTATTCCAGACAATCCATGCTGGATTATCCCACCATTGTTAATGTTGTCCCCTGATCTGGTGCCAGCCCCACTGTGAGTGCTCCAACCTCTTCCTCCCACTTGGCCATTCAGTCCATAGGTAGACGTCTCCACCTCGAGCCTCACCACCCTGCTCCTTTCCCCAGCTGAGTTGCTCGCTTGGCACGTATAGTTTCCGGTGTCGACCTTTTGAGCAAGGCGCACCTCCAGAGTTCCGTCTGAAACCACCACTACTCGTTCAAAATAATAACCAGACCCCAAACTACGTGGGATGAGACGGTTTGCTGGGGAAAACCATGCCACTGTAGGGGTAGGATTTCCCGTGGCTTGACAGGTAATTCTGGCAGTTGCTCCCTGACGTATTTTCATGACATGGTAGCCTCTGTCATCAGCAAAGGATGGCGTAGATGTCATCATAACCTTTACTTTGACCTTAAATTGGTGAATAGATGATTGAATTGTTTAGTATTTTTAGAGTTTTGGTTTAAAAGCACTCATATCGTCAGAGACGTTTAATTAAATCTAAGCAGACATCACTTTAAAAAAGTACTTTTTTTAAAGTAAAAAAATAATAATAAATATTTGTTATACCTTCATGGTGTCTTGACCTCCTTGATTCTCAGCATAGCATGTATACTCTCCTTCTCCTCCAGGGCCTACTGCTGGAACCAGTAATGTCCCATTGCTAAACACTGTTAGCTGTTGTTCTTGCCCTCCTTCCCCATGCAGCACGCTGTTCACCATGGTTCCATCTGGTAAGCTCCAGCGGACAGCTGGGTCAGGAAGCCCTGATGCCTGACAGTCCACCTGCAGAGGATCAGTGTTGCAGTGATGCATGATTTAAAAGGTTGTTGTCTTTTGTTTGGAATGAAAGCTGAAGTTGTAAGATGTGTTATAAATGATAAATAACAACTACATGCTGCACTCTAAAAGGCATCTCAGCCACTACAAATTTCAAAACACTCATTGTAAAGCTCATAAATTCTTGAATGAAAGCAATAATTAAAAAAAAAAAAATCCACACTTGACTTTTTTTATTCAGTTCACCCCACTTGACATTGTTTTTCATTGAAACTTTAAATATTGATGTGTGTTTTACTTTCTTCTGAAAAACACTGTTGATGATTCATAGCCGCATATTTATGTCTCCGCAGGCTTTTGTTTCTTTTTGGCCCAAATAATATAAAACTATTTTAGATCCCAGCTTGAAAATTGAACTTTAAGACCCAATATCTCAACCCTGGCAAGAAATAACGCACTAAAACTCAACAGCGGAAGAGGGAGTGTTTAGATACAGACATTTATTGCCAGATATTTCGAACAATGCAGCACAGAATTAAGTGTAAAACAAATCTTAGTTTAACGAATTTAGCACCTTATTTGGAATTTTGCAGTGCAAATACTTTATGTTTATAACAGCCCAAATTCAAATAAACTGAGTGAGAAAGACCAGCTGGAATAAAAATACTAAACCTATCAAATAATTACTTGTGTGCACTTATCAAACAAATTATGCATTAAGAGGAGTTAATATTTGCAAGTAAATCATTTTTCTTTTTCTTTTTTCTTTCTTTTTTTTTTGCTCACCTTCAGCGGTTTGCCAACCGATACCATCTGAATGAGTGGCTGTTTTGGCTCAATCCTGGCAGGCTTCGTGGACACAGTGACGCGCAGGAGGCGATAATCATCCGCAACCTTGTTGCGTGCGATACATAGGTAGTCGCCAGCATCCTGTTCTGTTACTGCTTGGACTGACAAGGTGCCATTTGGATGCACCTTTAGACGCCGGTCAAAGCTTTCATTCAAACATAGACATTTAAATGAGATAAACTGCCCTCAAAATCAACACCATGTAATGATACAAACATGCATATTCCAGGTACCTGAAGTGCATGTCCACTAGCTTCCTGCTGGGGCTCCTCCAGATAATAATGGGCGCTGGGTTGCCAGTTACAGAGCAGTGAAGCTGCAAAATCCCCCCATGGTGGACAGCAGATATGGATGGTGATGTAGAAACAATACGAGCTTTGCTGAAAGGAGAGAGGGGCAAGGGATTCAAAACAGCAGAGGCTCTCCTGTCAGTGGGGAAAGGGGAAGTAACTCTTGTGCTGTTTATACCGGGTGAGACTTTATTATTATTTATTGATCCAGTGGAGGATGGGGAAAGAGAAGAAGAATTAGTTCTTTTGACACTGGCAAAGTGTGTGTGGGAGGCAGTGACTGTTTTATTAACTTTAGGAGATGAGTTAGAGGACTGGTAAGAGTTGGATGAGGAGGGCGGTGAGCTTGGGGTGAGCGATGTCTTGGACTTTTCTGCAGGAGATGCAGGGGAGCTAAATGGATTTGAGGGCTGGTTAGGGACAGTCAAACGTATGTCTTTAATGAGTGAAGATGAAGAAGATGTTTTTTCAGTAGCAACAGCGTTTGCTCCGTGATGTCTTACTTCGCCCTGTCTTCCTTCTCCTTCAATTTTTACCCTCACTGTCCTCTTATCGGTCCCCACAGCATTACTTGCTGTGCACTCATAATTGCCAGAATTGTTTGGCCCAACTTTTCGAATATGCAGTGTCCCATTGGTCAACACAAAGAGGTTGCCATGGAGAAACTGGGATGGGCGAACAAGGGTCCCATCAGGGATTCGCCAGCGGAGAGTTGGTGGGGGGGCACCTCGGGCAGAGCAGTGAGCATAAACTGGCATCCCTGGAGACAAGAGCAGGTGTTCCTCTCTGGTTTGCTGTATCACCGGGGGTAATGAGGACACGTGTACACGCACAGAGGTACTGGCAGCACCCGCTGAGTTGGAGGCCACGCAGCGATACACCCCTCGGTCACTGGGCAAAGTTCCTGAAATATGAAGCATTCCATTTGTGTCTACACTGATTCGACTGGTGGAGGGGCCAGCGGATGTCATGACAGAACGATTAGGCAGAACCCACGAGAGCAGAGGGGTGGGAACACCATCCGCCTGGCACTCCAAGTGCACTTCTCCACCCTGATGAATGGTGGCTTCTCTGTAACTAGCCAGCTGCATACGAGGGGGGCGGGTCCAGACTTCCAGGGTAGTTAGCAACCTGCCATGAAACAAACAAACACAACCTCAATATAGAAGCATGTTGGAAAATGTAAAGCATTCAATTTAGGAAACATCCAAAGGCATACATCCAACACATGATGATTATACACAATCATTTAATTGCAGATTACCACAGACTGATGTCATTAATCCTAAAGTATTATGCACCATGCATTACACAATAATTCTGTAAATATAACACATATCAGTAACCTCACCTATCACGACCCAGAACGCTTTGTGCACTACAGATGTATGTGCCCCTGTCCTGCAGCTGAACATTCTGGATAACGAGGGTGCCGTTTGACAGGACCTCAAAACGTTGAGCCCTGGAGTGGACTGACATCACCGCTCCTGAGTGAAAGACAGACGGCAAGAAAGTAAGACAGACAGACAGACAGAGCAGCAATGAGCAAAAAGAGTGAGGAAATAACTTAAGAGGGTGAGTAAGAGACAGAGAGGAAAGGAGAAACAGGGGCACACCAAATGGCACAGCGTGAAGCAAAGTTAGTGATGCAGTGCACAAAATGTTCCATTACTTGCTTGCGATGTCTTTCCCACATGGCAAGCTAGAGAAAAGCCTATTGTGTCAATGCCAGTGTATAATGCTGGTTGTTAATGTTTTTTTTTCCTTCATCACAGTAAAATGTGTTTGTATTCATTCATGGTACATATTAAAACTGACGCTCATTTCCTTTAGCATTGGTGACTTCAGAGTATAAATGAAAACCTTTAGTTACTCTGTTTTAAATGCAAAGTCAGTTGTTTTTGACCATACAAATTACAAATATGTGCACATACTGTATGTATTAGAATGTTGGATGAAAACTAAGCCCTGTTGTGTTTTCCAACAAAATTAAAAGTATAAACCTGAAGTCTGTTCCAAGCAGAGGTGATTGCTCTAAGACTGCAAAGGAAGCTCAGCTTCCCTTAAAATGTCAAAAAATAAGTGACCAAATATATACTGTTGTGCGTACATGTCATTGATTAAATATGCGCTACAACCCGCTTAACTTTTGTTCACAATCAGCTTCTTATCACTGGTAACGACGCGGCTTTCCTCTCACTCATTCCCGCAGCTTCACAGTACTTTAAACAGCGCGGACGCTGAGCGTCCACAGCGTTCAATAGCGCAACCAACCTAAAATGCTGCGAAACGAGACGAGTCATTGGATAAATGCTGGCCTTTGTCCCGCCCACGGACGCTCAGCGTCTCTGGGGGTCTATGGGGCAGTGGGCTGACCTCGGCTGGCTCAGACGCTCAGCTT
>VUQK01013599.1:0-13058 GCA_015106715.1 Bujurquina vittata | reverse complement strand
GTAAAAAAAAAAAAAGAAAGAAAGAAAGAAAGAAAGAAAGAAAGAAAGAATTTTCTTTCTTTCTGTAAAGTGGCTTGCCATCTGTATGTAGTTAAAGCTGCAGTTCCTGGAGTTACCACTTCAGGCTGGCCTCAAAGGCACATTAACCCATATAATCTCCATAATATTCAACTTTATAGTATTAAAAAGTATGTTTACAGTCTGATTTAAAAAAAATTCTCTCTCTCTCTCTATATATATATACATATATATGTATATATGCTCTCAGCAATGTGTATTTTGTCCTGGTCACGGAACCCTGAACCAACTCTTTATCCTCTCAAGGATATTCAGGAGTGTGGGGGAGTTTGCCCATCCAGTCTACATGTGTTTTGTGGACCTGAAGAAGGCATTTGACCCCCTCCCTCGAAATATGCTGTCTTTAAAATCTGACAAATAACATGGTTTGCTATGTGGTGCTGTCACCAATGGGTGATGACACTGTGGCTGCAACCATCTTTTATATGCTACTTTACCACTACTTTAAGTAGTTGTGTTTTTTTTTTTTAATTTAATGTGCATTACTAGTTTATTATTACCCAGTGGTTATTATTGTTGTTCTCCCTTTTATCTGCCAGGTCCTGGTCATGGTACTTCTAATGTCCCTGTCACCTAAAGGATAAATTTAGCTGAGAGATTACAGCAGCTATAAATTGCCTCGACACATCAGGGATGCAGCAGGCTGGCAGTGGGAAAAAACAAAACCACCACACTAACACACGGTGACGCACACACACTTCCCCCTGGAAACAATAAGTTATTGTAGAGGGTCGCAAAGGGACAAGACTTGATTTCTAGTTTAAGGAATGCTTCAGGTACACATCGACACACACACACACACACACACACATTTCTGTCTACTTCCTCACTTCTGCTCTTAGACATATTTCTGGACAGAGGAAATATGTTTGGACAGGAGTGGTTTTAGCTAAATTTAAATGCCTGACACAAACTCTAGAATCGGACAGCTAGTAGTGTGTTTATATGTTAGCGTGGGGTGATAGAGGTCACTTCCCACGTTGTAAATGTTTTGAGGAAAGCAATGACAGAATTAGGAGGAAGTGCCAGGATTTCATTGTGCTCGGGGAATGGCGACTGCCAAATTGGGAGCAAGGTCACACGAGTGTCAAAAATTAAAAATAAAAAGTGCATGGACATAAAGTGCATTACACATGAATGCAAGCCATCTCCTGTACAGATATGCATAGATTTCCAGGTTTAAACCAGTGGAATATTATATGTAAAGTGACCCCATTGCACTGTGGGCATAATAAGTGTTTTAAGTTCCCTCTGGATTTGGCTACTTTGGTTCTTGGGTGTGTCTGTGTGTGCGAAAGTAGTGAAATGGATTGACAATAATCTAAACAGCTCCAAAATCAATCAGTACAGAAAGTAAGGCCAAGTCTGCAATCAAATGAAATTATTCTTTAAGGATTAAATTTAAGGGTCAAGGTCTTTAAGGACTGGGTGGAGCACTGAGGTCTCTAATGTCACATCAGTCAGCACTCATCTCATTTATCCAGCCTCTCTGTGGTCTGTATGAATAAAAGCTACAGGGAAAAGGCAGCAAATAAATTACAACCCATCTCAGTCGTTCCACTCTCCTGATTCTCCCTTTCTTTCCATCAAGAAAGATTAACAGTTTTCTAAGTCATAATGTACCGTATTTCATCAATGACCTCGCAAGCTTGATGAAAAATGTAATTAAGTGGAATGATCAGCGATTAAAATGATTAATGGTTCTGGAGATCAGCAGGCAAACATCCAGACAGCCTTTCAGTATATGGACCAATCGACTGGTTGATTTTAGATCAACAGAATAATCGATAGATTTTTTAATAATCCTTTGCAGGAAATGACACTGCATAACACCACACATTAACAATATTAATTCCTAATAAAAAAAATTATAAAGCAGCCAATAACATGCAAATATACAAACATGGATAAAATCGTATTATGGTTATTACTGTGCATTAAACAGTCTTGTAGCAGCTAGTCTAAAGGACCTCTAAAGGCGCTGTGGTGCGCTTTTGGTGGAGCTACATTTTAGTCACCTGATTATTGTTTGTTTTGGTCTCCAAAAAACTCAAAAATTTCCCTCACTTGTTCACTTATTCAAGAATCTGCTGGCTTGAAATCCAGCTTTGGAAAAGCAGATAAATCACTGAGCACACATGAGCAAAATAAGTCCCCTTTAATAAATGAATCCTCAATTTAAGATAACAACATTCATTTTTTTACGGTAACATCATGAATACTTTTCACTCAGAGAATCAAAACAGCCTCTTGAATCTGAAAAAAAAGGAAACCACAGAAATTGGCTTTAGCTAACTATCTGACTAGCTAGTCTTTACCAACAGAAGTACAGCAGTGTTTTGTTTTTGTTTGTTTTTTTCTGAAAAACGTGCATTTTTATCTTATTATTATATTTTTATACTTATGTAAGACCTCTAATCTAATCATACATGTTGATTTTTAAATGAAAAATATGAATGAAAGAATTTGATTTTCTCATAAAGTACATCAAATATTACAAAACCTCTTTGAATCTACCTGTTGAGGAAGGAGTTTCCAAATGCGTTCAGTTTCCTGAAGGGTTTCTTGGGGTCAACCACCAGAGCATTGCCTGGAACAACCCCCTCGTTCTCGCCATACATCACCGCTATAAAGCCGTCGGTGGTTGGCTCTGGACCGATCCGCATCCCGGGGAAATCTTGTTCCAGTAGATACCTGGAGCAAAGACAGAATATAAAATGTAGTTCCTTTTCATGTGTAGCTCATTTCGCCTGATGATGAAAAAAAAAATCATTATTCATCGTTACCTTTTTTACTAATAAGCTAAGAGCAGCAAACACTTCACTGTCGACTCACTGTTGAATCAGTGTTGCCAAATGTAACGACTTTCAGGATCTTAGCGTACTTGTATGTTTTAATTTTACTAAAACACCAATAACAGTGGGTCAGTTCATTGTTTCTGTGTTCAAATCCAAAAATCCGACCTTTACATGTTTCTATGCATGTGCACACAGACACACCACACCTGTGCTTACTGGAAAAAACATGCTTTCCTGAATGACTGGGAAAGTACGTGTAACAAAAACAGGTTCAATAAAGTGGAAAACATGATGAAATGCAGAGGTCACACAAACTGTTTACTTTTCTTGAGCATGCTCTGTTTGACACATTCACGCAGTAGAAAGTCTGGGTGGCCTCGCCTTTTTAGGCTTCACAAAAAAAAGAGAGTATGGCAAATTTAGAGCCAGACCGTGAATTAGAAAAAGGTAATACAATAACAATTTACCAAACCACTCCTAATGTCCACATTAAAATCTTAGTCAGCCCAGAATGATTAAGTTTTAGGGAGTATACTGTGAACCCCATGGGCTGTTTTCAAAACTTCACGATGTTATACCCATAAACAGTGCCAATAAAAAACTGGAGGGGCCTAAAATGACAAATTAATAGTTTTTGGAGACTTGTGTTTATTAAGAAAAAAAAAGAACAAAGTTCACAAATTAAAAAGATTATTCAATGGAGGAGATGCTCAGAAGCAAAAAAAAAAGTTTATTAGATCAATACAGCAAGTTTTCCTGGACTTTGGTGAGAAAGGAGCATAATGTGTAATATTGTAACAAGTGCTTAATTGACATGTACAAATAACAGCACACAAAAAAACAAAAATAAGGTAACTATAGTGTGAAAATAAAGGAAAGATTGGGCCAGATTATGTGTAATAACACAGTAATGAAGGTTAGATATCGGCTAATATGAATTGCATGCAATTGTAATTTATGTGCAACTGCTCTTCTAAGGGAAGGTTTATAAGTAAAATGGTTCATCCAATAATATCCAAGAAGGAGAAGAAGGGGAAAGAAGGAGGGAAGCCCTGCGTGGCTCTGCCAGCTGATCAGACAGGTGCTCTTCGGTGGGGCAGGTAGAAGTATTAAAAACACTCATTAATTAATTCCTTGTAGTTCGAGTACAACCATTGACAACAACCAAGCAACTTTATCTTCAGATTTTATTGTTCATTCTAGAGCAACTACAGTGTAGTGGTTTATACATTCACCTCACAGGCAAAAAATCCCAAGTTTGATCCTGGGAGGAGACAGAAGTCCCTTTGGGGCTACAAAAGGAAGGAAAAAAATCTGCTAAATCGAACCCGCGGCAACCCCTTGTGCAGCCAAAAAAGTAGTTTATTTTAGTACAACTTTACTTTTTTAAAATTTAGACTGATGAAGACTTAAGCTATGCATTAAAACAAAAATGTACTATTATGGATATATATGTGTAATTACAGCTACATGGAGTGCATTACAAGTAATCAGATTCAATGTTCATATTGGTCAAAAAGTATACTCTTCTTCCTCAATAGTTGCCATCTTGACTCCGTAATGGAAAGGGTGGGGACCACCAAAACTATTTCCACCCAGAAGAAGGACACATCATTTGCAATAGAGTGACCTAACCACACATTACAAGCATTGCCATGTTGTTTAGTGTTTGGTGTGTTAAATTCTTTTGACTGTGGAATAATTTATTAGGCCTATAATGGGGAAAATATGTTATTTGATCCCTTCTTTGGAAGTGAGCGCTCTGAAATGTCAACCAAAATTCCAGAAAAAACACCCCAAAACACTAGAGTAATTATTTTTATCTGAACTGAGCAGTAAATCAGATTTTAAAAAAGTCTGAGAAATCAGACAGAAATTCTGAGTAAAGGTCAGGACAATGATAGATAATAACAACTAAAACTGTTTTTTGACTTTTTCAATTAGCGTGGACACGGCTAAGAGTCAGGTTTTCAAATGAATTCAAACTCTGGCTGGGTCTTTGCTAAGCTGAAGTGGAAGATTGCTGCTACCCCTCCTCTACGGCCTGTGCTTCAAGGATTCTGACAGTTAGTGTGACTTGGGAGGTGTTGTTTCATTTAAACTAGCATATTCATCCTGCTCTAACCAGGTCTCTCTAAGGCAGAATAAATCAATATGTTGATCAATTATTACATCATTTACTAACAGGGACTTAATGAGCGACCTAACATTTAATAATCTACATTTAATTGTGGACTATTTACCATTAGGAACATTAAGAATCAGCTTCACGAGGGTCAGATGTGATTTTTTTGGTTGCATAAAACAAACAGCTGTTTCACCCATTAGGTATAATGACACTGTCATGATCCTGCATCTGCTGAGCCAGTGTTTTGGCTTGGACTTTTTGAACTGTGAATTTGAGTTTTGTTTTCCTTTAAGATATTCTTTTATAGTTACGTTTTCTGTTTTTTGTTGTGTTTCCTCTGTTCACTGTCACTTCCTCGTCACTAGTTCCCTCTGTGTGCGCCTTAAGTGTAAAGTGCTAAGTTTCTTAGTTTCTAGTTTCCAGAGCATTCTGGAAATAAAACTGTGTAATCTAAGTTCCACTTCTCCTGAGCCCTGCGCTGGGGTCCAATCCTGCCTGCCAGACAGCAGTTATATTACAGAGATAGGTCAGGGTGATACGTTTAATAAATCTGATTTCACTCAGTCTAAGACTCCAAGCTATTCAGTTTGTGATCGGGTTTGACAAGAATCAGATACTCACATATTTATGAAACTGGAACAGCACATTTTACTATTTTTGCTTCAAAAAATGCTAAAAATGATTAGTTGATGATTAAAATTATTTTCTTCTGGATCTAGAAGAAGTTCAGCTTTTAATTTGATGCCACAGGAAACCACAGCTCTACTGTCACAAATACATGTCACTGTCCTGTTTCAGCGGTTCAGTCTCATAGGTCCTCTGAACTCTGCCAGGGATAAGCTGTGTTTGCAAAGACTTTGAAAATAAAACTTTTTCCTTTCCTTTCATCTTAACACCGACCTTGTCTACTTTTCCACATGCTTTTCCTTGTTAAAGAAAAGTGAGAAAGGAAGGAAGAGAGGGGCACTGGGAGTCTCTATCCCATCATCTCCTGTCTTTGTGGGCAGTGCAGACATCAAAGAGTGGCCGAGAACCAAAGATGGAAAACTACAGGCTGCACCACTATGTCTGAAACTGCTGAGCTGGTTTAATGTCACATGTCACGGCCCTGCAGTTTAGTCATAATCAGCCCTGATTTTTTTCACTCAGCTACTGATCCACAAGGGCTTTCACCTCAGCTGCAGTTTGGGAATTTGTGGAAGATCTGCTCTGTAATATTGTGCACCTGCTTTTATCCTGTGATTGTTTTTCTGAAAAATGTGAGAAATCACTTTTCTTCTCCTATCTTCACAACCATTCATCCAATCTGCTTCAAACTTGGCAGGTAAATTCCTGAGGACCCAAGTTAGTGCAGTGCTGATTTGAGGTTGTGAAGATGAGTCTCTCATATATGGAGATAATTGTATTTATCTGTTGCCTTTGGTTTACTATGAAAAATAATGACTTCTATCATTCATAAAGTTTGCATGAGCGGTTTGCCTTTCCCATATAGCACAGTGATGTTTAAAACTGGGCCCATCACAGCTATAATGAGTTTATCCTTAAAGCTGTGCTCAGTAACTCTATGATTACCATTACAGTTGCACGTTTGGCAGTATGTCTGCAATTTGATGCAGTGTTGTTATATTCGATTTCTGATACAATCAAAGGAAAATACATTATAGAAAATATGCTGATATTCGTCATCAGTTCACCTACATACAAACTGATAATATTAGAAAAAAAGGTTGAATAGGACTTGGTCTGATTACCTCACTGTCCATGCTGCTCACCAGAGCACAGTTTACACTGCAGGTTTCAGTTCACCCATTTAAGACAAGAAGAAGAAGAAGAAAAAATATGTTGACTCTGCAATTTACTGGCAACATCTTCCCATGATTCACAGCTTTTCAGGGTAAGGTGGGGCCTCGGTTGTGCCTTCACACCCCCACCCCACAGACAAACGCACTCACTAACTGCCAAAGATTTCATGGGGCTTGAGTAAGACTTAAACGGATTGCAGGTCAGATCTGCTGGTCTGCTTTGTTGCCAAAACAACTGTTTTTACTCAACATGTACACACACACATACACACACACACACACACTCTCTCTCTCTCTCTATCGCTCTCTCTCTCTATCTCTGTCTCTGTCTCTCTCTGCAGCCATGAGATAAGCTTGAATTGTAACTGCAATGTGAGGACCCCTGCTCTGAGTTTGTTGCATGATATAATTCACTCCTTACTCATCTGGAGGTATGAACAGACCTTATTTAAGTTGCCATTCCATTAACAAAGTTTTCAAAATGTTTAGAGCAGTGGCAGCCTCAACACACACCCAAAAACACTATGTGGCATAAAGCAAATGCTGTAAGCTCTAACCACAGATATTATGAAAGATGGACTTAGCTTCCAGGTGTGAGATGTAAAGCCAACATTGAAGTGCCTTAAACCTGGAGCCTTTTTAACCGCAAGCCGAATTTTGGTTCTATAGAAGTCTACAGAAATGCACAGATGTCTCAGACTTCCCCTCTGTAAGCACGTGATGAGTTTATGGGCTCGGTCAGTTATTTTGGATTCATACTGAATAAATACTAAGTCCATTTTGTGAAATTTGGCCATTCTTAGAGTCAGAAAGGATCATACAAGGTACGCTGACAGCTTCTGATTAACAAGTTGTTAGCCAATGAGCGTGCAGTTTCACAATCACATCTGCCCCCTCAGCACCGATGGAAACGCTCGCCTCAAGGCTTCAAAGCAGGGCTTAAGAACCTGGTGGGTGATAGCATCGTAGCTAAGGACACCTGCAGTGTCATGTTTTTGACTAGGGAAGCAAGTGGAAACAAAATCCTTTCACATTACTTGCAGAAAATGTGCCAAGCATATTTCTGGTTGTGGTAAACCTTTAAATTATTGCATAAAGTTACTTATTGTATACAATTTATTTCCTAATATTTAATTTTCAGGGTGCAAAAGTTTTGGAGCTACCACAGAAACACAAACTCAATCAGTGTTTCTTCTCTTTTTATTACACAAAAGTTCAATTTAATTCAGAAAATGTATCATTGGTGGATAAGTACTGCACTCTATGCAAATACTCGATTCTACACGTACATTTCGGTTGGTGCTGCTCCAACAAGTGTTAATATCCTTCAGCTTCAATAAACTCAGATTGGTTACTGACATATTGTACGTCCCAGCTCTCTGCTGTCTGCGATCCAGATGAAACCTGACTGGAAATCTTTTGTACAATCTCCACAGAGGGTATATTTTTTTCCCAAACTGCTGTTAAATCAGCATGTCATCGCGGAGATAATAACGTGAGAAAGCTGCAATGGTGACCAAATAAAACTCTAAACTCAACACATGATTTTGGATTTACCATCAGAAGTCAGTAAATCCAGTTTTTCTTCAACATCAAAAACATGCATCCAAATATATTTCTGTTCAAAACCTATTTAAAGTGAAGGAAGCCTGGCTATAACTTCCATGGAAACACAGGCAGAGCATGCAGACTCTCCTAACAGCTTATCCATGAGGTGGTTAGACTGTTTCAACCTTAGTGATTAAGTAATTAAGATTAAATATGTCTAAGGAGGGGAAGTAATGCCAAAATCCTTTAGAAAAATTGGCCAATCTAGGCTCACCCTGCTATTTGGTAACTGCAAGGTGCATTTCTACTATAGGAATCTTACATCTGAGACCATCCCACTTTTGAGAACTGTGTCTGAATCTCAGCAGAGCTTGGGTCCCACAGAGAGAGCTGGTTCCCGTAACTTGAGTCGATTTGAGTCATTTTTTTATTTACTAACTTCAGTGCAGCGTGATCTGCTTCTGCCAGGAGTTAAGCGTTAAACGCTGTAAAATTACTGCGAAAAAAAGCAATTATCCCTACACGGCTTAATACTAACGACCTATTACTGACGTGAGAGTAAAAGCAAGCACGCACACAATGCCCTCTATGGCTATTTTAAGCTAATGTTATCAGGAATGCAGCATATAAAACAAACAGGAGGAAGCTTGGTTTTATTCCAAAGCCCATTAAAACTGTACAAACTGTGTACCACAATGGTAATGTTGACTCGTAATGTGTGTGTGTGTGTGTGTGTGTGTGTGTATCCACTGTAGCAGCCCCTAAAAAGAGCAGCCAAAAGAAGAATACGCTAATTAACATGCTCATTGTCTAAATGAAGATGTCTGTAAACTAACTGTTTGAATCTGAATCCTTCGTCCACACTTCATCATTTGCAAGTCTAATTAAATAACTGCAGATGTATTATCTGAATGTAATCTGCAGCAAAGGTACGGACAATTGTTCCCTGAGTTTGCCCATAAAGGAAAAAACTTCATACTTTTAATCTGCGTCCTACATATTCATCCTTTCGGAGATAACTTCTTTATTAGTCAAAAATATTTATTTGAATTGAATAGAATAGAATAGAATGCCTTTATTGTCACTATACAGGATGTACAATGAGATTGGAGGGCCACTCCTGATCAGTGCCATATTGGTGCAGTATTGAAAGCAGAAGTTATGAATGGCAACCACCCCGCAAACCTGGCAGGTTTCCCCAATGAAAATGTGTTGCAAAGCACTTTTACTCTGACAGAAACAATTTAATTACACTTGTTACAGGCCTGCAGGTTACAGTATTCTCACTCAATTTTCCAAACATTTTCATCCTCATTATTCACTTTATACCAATGATTAGATCCCTAGGCTGTTTTATCAGGACGCTTGCTCAGTCTAATGGGCCAAAAATCAGGAAACTGACGTGTGCCCTGTATTCATCTCCTCAATTACGTGAATCCTAATACCATAAATTAAATTACAGACCATTTCAGCTCTTTTAAAAATTGAACTCTCAGATTAATTTAGCTTATCTTTCTCTGACTGCTGCTTGGACATTTTCAGCATTGTCTAATATTTTAAAACAACTCCAGAGGAGAACGGGAAGCTTTACTGTCAGTGAAAACAATCATAATCACAGCCCTGCGTCCAACATCATTTCTCTTGGCTTCCGATCTGACTTTATAACAAAAACACAGGAAATATCACTGCTGTCCGCTGCAGCCACAGAGATATGGCACCCGCTCTGTAAATACAAAGCTCGATGGCAGGAGTGTGACACACAGCATCTTCCAGTAAAATGCAGCTGAATGCAGCACACTCACGAATTCTGTTCTCATTATATGCTCCCTTGAGGGCATGTAATACCACTGCTATGCTGACAATATTCAGGGATACTTCACTGTTGTTAATGCTTCATTCCATTACTAGCTGCAATCCTTGTGAACTGAGGTCCCGGTGCTCAGCACTGATGGTTTCACTAAAGAGGTTCAGCCACTGCATGGACCCTCTCACTGGTAACATCCAATCATAAGAATGTTGATACTGTTTCTGACCAGCATTTCAAATAGTTTCCATAAACGTTTTCTACTGGTGTTAGTTATCCTGGTCACATACCCTTTCATTTCAGTCATGGTTGTATGGTGACGTACAACTTCATTTGAGCCACAGTTTCTGCCATTCCCTTGACTGTACGTTCTAATGTGTGTATAAATGTGCTTGTATGCAAGCCCAGATTTTCAGTCTTATGTGGCTTTTCTAAAGTCTTAAGTACTTTGTAATGTGTGTTTAAAGAAGTGCTACAGAAACAGTTGTTAGGTAATTATTATTATTCAGCAGAGCCAAAGTGAACAAAGACAAAAGGCAACCAATTATAGTCAACCCAGCTGTCACTGGTTAACTAGTTAATTTAAGCACTAACTAATCTATATGTTTGCATAGTTTATGTTGGATTGAAAGAATGGTTTTACAAATGTGTATATCAGAATATGGCAAAAAAAATGCTATTGCCTGACAATGTTAACCATGGCTGTGCAACATCAATCAAAGTTCTCCAAGAAGCAGCGACATCATCGGTTCATTGCACCATTAAAAAATATTTAACTTATACTCTAAACACAATGGAGCCTTTTGGTATAGCATATGAAAGACTTTGCCATGTCTCTATTTTCTTGCCCATGACAGATGATCGTGTTATTATTTTGTTTTTGTTTTTTTGTGCCTTAATGACCTTTAAGATAGGACCATATTCTTTTGTTCCTGCAATGACGTCAGCCCTCTAGCATGGACTTACATAGCCATTATGTTTACTTTGGCCTGTCACACCTAACTGATGTGTGAACATGTCATAGTTTTCACATTTAAAGGAGTCTGTGTTTCTGGTGTGGTGTTGGGAACTATGGCAACTTTCTTTCATCCAAACACTTATCCAAAGATCTGGGTCGGCCTTACGTGTCTCTGTTCACTCTGACCCTGATGAAGGCACAGCAGTGTTGAAACCTCACTCTGTTTGCACAAGTAAAGGCTGTGAATTAGCTGGTGTGCTCCCAGCCATCCATAACACCACACAGTCCACTCCAATACCCATGAGCCTCAGCATGCGTACTTGTTACTGATGGTTGTTTCCACTATCATGTCAACACTTTAACAGCTGTTTGCACAATGAAAAAGAGCAAATCCACTGAGAAGATATCCTACTTAAGATCCTCAAGGATCTGACAAGGCTTCACACAGACACACTGCACATATTTATGTATTTTTGTAGATGCTCATTGCGCTGGTTCTAGGGGCACCACAAAAATGAACTAGTATGTTGCCTTGAATACAGAGTCGCTCTGGGGCATGTTATACCAGCCGAATTCACCACAGGACCTTAGACATTTGTTTGACACCTTACAGCATTCTGTACCACTTCTCTAAGCTTGTCTGAACTCAAACGCGTCTCAAACTGCGATATTGTAATGAGCTCTGGCACGAAGGTGATGCAGCACAAAATCGGGGTGTTTTGCCTCATCTAATGCATTTCTCTGCCACGCAGCCTCTCCACAGACAAAAACAGTTGTTGATCAGTACCTGATGAAGGTGGTTTTCCCGGTGGAGTACTGGCCGACCAACAGTACCATGGGTTTACTCTGGAAATCAGCAGCCTCCAGGGCCGGGGAGTGGAAGTCATGGAAAAGGTACGTCTCCTCCAGCGGCAGCAGCTTCTTGGTGTAGAGAGTCTGCAGTCCCTCCGTCACCGTCTGGTACATCTCTCCTTCTCTGTTGTTTCCACCTTGCTCCTGTTTGACCCAGCTGAACATGCTTCCCGCTGCGCTCTGTATCCAACTTCCTTGTTTCGATGTTTCCAAATGTTTTCGCCTCCTTCTCTGCGAGCTCCGTCCTTCAGCCTGAGCGGAGGAGGGGAGTGTTTGTTCGGCACCGGGGAGTCTCCGCTGCGCGCAGTACTGTGCCTCCTCTGTGCGCGGCTTTGGGCGTGTGTTTGTGATGCGTGTGCCGCTGCTGCGTTTACCTGGGGGCGCCACCCTTTCCCCCGAGACGACACCGACTCACACGCACGCACGCACGCACGCAAACACACACGCACACACACACCAGGGACGTTTCAAGGATGTTCTCAGCGGAGTGGCACAGCAGTGCTTTTGCCACATCTAGCGGCAAATCCTAATATTTGATCAGGAACACATCTGCGTAGACATTAAATACATGGACACGTTGTTAATCCCGCATACAGATGTATCAGAATCAGAATCAGAAGAGCTTTATTGTCATTATATGTTGAAACACATAAATAAATTCAATTCAATTCAATTCAATTTTATTTATACAGCGCCAATTCACAACAAATAGTCGTCTCAAGGCGCTTTGTATTGCAGGTAAAGACACTACAATACTGCAGAGAAAACCCAACAGTCAATACGACCCCCTATGAGCAAGCACTTGGCGACGGTGGGAAGGAAAAACTCCCTTTTAACAGGAAGAAACCTCCAGCAGAACCAGGCTCAGGGAGGGGCAGTCATCTGCTGCGACTGGTTGGGGCTGAGGGGAGAGAGAGAGGACAAAAAACATGCTGTGGAAGACACAAAGAGAATGATTAAACAGAGTAAAGTATAAACAGAGTAAAAATATGGTGAGTAAAAGAAACAGTGCATCACGGGAACCCCCCCAGAAGCCTAGGGCTATGGCAGCATAACTAAGGGATGGTTCAGGATCACCTGATCCAGCCCT
>VUQK01013597.1:25731-41553 GCA_015106715.1 Bujurquina vittata | reverse complement strand
TCCTCAACACTGGAAACAGTGTCTTGGAAAACTGTTAGCTAATCGCTCTCAGCAGATATTTAGCATGAGACTTAGGCTATATTCACACTGCAGCCTGAAGTGACACAATTCCGATTTTTTTGCCCTCATGCGACCTGTATCCGATCTTTTCATGATAGTCTGAACAACACAGATCCGATTTTTTCAAATGCGAACCAGGCCACTTGGATATGTGGTACTAAATCCGATACGTATCCGATCTTATTGAATGTGACCTGAGTCTGTACGGCCAGGCCGCATTTATGCGACATGCACGTCATTGATACTCGATAAATGTCATTATTCTGCGTCCCGTGTTGGAGACGTGAAGGTAAACAAGCTAATTTTCGCTATTGCTTGGAGCTTTGTTTAATAAAAGTTTAATTTAAAAAAAAAACCCAAAAAAACAAGCTGACTTCCGCAAACACTTGAGCACGCCCGCTGCGTGTGACGTTATTGCGTCCACTACTGCGCATGCGGGACACTTTCAGGTTTGCCTGCAGTTCACACACAGATCACGTCCAAGTCGCGTATATTTGGAAATGTGGAAACAACCACACAAAAAAAAAACGGATTTCACAAAAAATCGGAATTGGGTCACTTCAGGCTGCAGGCAAATCTAATCTAGTGTGAACGTAACCTTAGTTGATTTGGTTTTGAAAACACTGATTTCTTTAGGCTGCAGTGGATGATTGGTGAGAGCGCATGATTGGCTGGTTTTCTTCCTGGTGGAAAAAAGATCACAACCAGGATGCAGCCGAACGCAGCGCAGCCGAATGCAGTGCAGCCGGCTGTAGAAGAAATTAATTACATTTAGAAATGATGATGTTAGAGTATAGTTTACATTTTTATTTCCGTCATTATGTTCTGCTTGTTTTTTTTGTTATTTTTTAGGAAATCTGACCTAAAAAGTGTAACAGATTCAAGTCACAGAGCAAAAAAGGAATATAGAAAAATTAATTACATTTATTCCTATTAGTAAGATAGTACAAACACATTTGAAGTGAAATTCACTTCAGGTACTGTAGTAGAACAAAATGTTTCCTTTAGAAACGTAAGGAGTAAAAACTCATTTCCACTCGGGTTCATCAGCAAAACTGACTTTGGAGAGTGTCCACCCGATTGGTCTGTCATTAGCAAAGCATTGCAGTTTGTCTAAAAACGTATTAAAATACTGACCCAGCTGGACCACACGATGTGGCACACACATCTTCTCCTGTTAATGTATTGGTTATTTTTACATCTGGCATTTAATTGGTAACTGAAATATGGTATAATTTTTTTTAATCTATTGCAGTTGGTAATATTATCAATACGACTGCTGATCAGGAGTCTGTGTCTATGTCCAGTGATGACTGGAGCTACTTCAACCCCCTCCAACCAAGCACAATGCTTTGAAAAATTCCTGTTAAAGGTGGAAATCTCAAACGTGCTCTTCCAAGTGAGGCAGAAGCACGCTGTTGGGTAGGACCGGGCTAAGGAGGGGATGCCAGCAGCTGGGGATGTGACCCAGATGTAAACAAATGAGTCACCCCAGCCTTGCTGGGCCGCTGCTGGATGCCCTCCCTCTGAGAGGAAGAGCTAACGGTGGATGGATATTGCTGATGGGGTTGTGTGGTGGTAAAGCACGCTGACCATAGATACAACATCCCACGTGTTTTATTATGTCACGGTATTGTGCAGCTCCTGAAATGTTAAGAGGTTATTTTATTGTTAAACTAAAATGTTAAGCAGCAGTTGTACTTAATTTTTCCAGGGAAAACACTGCCTGAAATTCTAAATGTAACAGCGTGAAACATTTTTCATCAGAATCATTTTCTTTTAATCTGTCACCATGTCCTGAACTGGAACGTGCACCAATTTGCACTTTTTAGCAGTACTGAATAAATGAGCTTTAAATAACACAGTGAGCTGTCTTATTCAGATTCTTATTCAGATTGTTCAGGCTGTTTTAGTCCAAAGCTAACGATAACCTGCATTCAATTTCAAGCTTTAAGTAGTTTTCTGTAGCTAAGTGCTACTTTTGCACTCTGACCTTATCAGCAGCATCCTTTATGGACAGTTTTTGATCCCCTGTTTAAAGCGCTCTCAGTTATTCCAGTTTGTTTTCTACACTTTGTGTGCTGCTGGCATCACTAAGAAATCCATTAGTTGTCTTGGTCATTTTTGTAGTGTATTATTTCTGTATATGATGACATTTACTCTGTGGATATTCAGTTTTATTTATGTAGTGTCAAATGACAGCAAACAGTCGCCTGATGGTGCTTTATTCTGTAAGGTAAGGACCCTGCAGTAACAGTGTCTCACTGTCTCTCGGCAGATTCTCACAGCCCAGACAGCTCGTCTGTGTCCTCCCCACCATCGGGCCAGCACTCCCCTCCGCTGGTTCCCTCAGCTGCAGCCTCCATGACCTCCCTGCCTCCCATCACCTCTGCCGGGGTCAATAGCCCCATCAGTAGCATTGGCTCCCCCTTTTCTGTCATCAGCTCTTCATTGGGCTCGCCCTGCCTACCTGGCACACCGTCAGTGGGATATGGCCCAATCAGCAGCCCCCAGGTGAGGGAGGACTCTGCTAACCCAGCTCACATTTTGCTTTGGATTAGATGTTTTAGTGTGTAGGATTTACAACTAGTTATGGTCAAAGTGAGGGCTACACCACCTTCATCTGTAAAACGGTATCACACCAAATATGTCCCATTGAATATGCTTATCAGTAAAACAAAATATGAAAGCTGTTTTGACTTCAGTGTTTTCAGAAATGTTTGCCAGCTGTTGACATTGTTTTCTCTTATTTATGTGGCCGAGTCTAGTGATTTTATTTCTGTCTGTTTTCAGACATCAGAGAGATGCGAGTACATTGGTTAAAAATTAAATGAAAAGGACTCGTGTTTTATTGTGATGTTAAGCAGAATCTTTGAATTCCTCCATTTTTAAGGGGAATTATGAAGATCATAAGAAGCCTCCTGGTCTCTGCATGTTCTGTTCTTTCAGATCAACTCTACAGTGTCGATGTCAGGGCTGCACGCAGTCAGCAGCTCCGATGATGTGAAACCTCCGCTGGGCTTGAAGCAGCTGTCGTCCCACAGCCCCGGGCCCATGCTTTCCCAGAAACGTCTTTGTTCCATCTGTGGAGATAGATCCTCTGGTGAGTAGACTCCTTAAATCCAGCTGTTTTTCTTTGTGCTGCCTTTGAGTTGGTAAATGAATGATAAAACAATTCAGAATGGCTTCTTTCTTCTCTTTAGGTAAGCATTATGGCGTCTACAGCTGTGAGGGCTGCAAAGGTTTCTTCAAACGAACCGTGCGAAAAGACCTGACCTACACCTGTCGGGACAATAAAGACTGTACTGTGGATAAGAGACAGAGGAACCGCTGCCAGTACTGCCGCTATCAGAAGTGCCTGGCCATGGGCATGAAGAGAGAAGGTAAGCCAGAACTTTGCTTGTCTTGCGCCTGATTACAGTCATAGTATTAGCCTTAAATATCCAAAGAGGTAGATATTGACCCAAAATAATCAGTGTATCCTAAACAACCTACAGTATCCTCAAATCCATCATAAAACCACCTTTTTCAGTCTAACCTGTTGAAAGGAACTTTGAACATGCCTAATGTTTTGGCCCTTCTTGTCTGGTCATATGATTCCAGGCACCTTTGGAGGCACTGAGTGGCTTTCCATTCAGGGACCAGTATCTAAATTAAGTGCCATTCTAAACCCTAAAAATAAGCCTGGATATAGAACTTCTAAAAATGTGCAATCTTAATGGGTGTAGTTTGCAGCAATGATCATTCCTGACCAACATGTAGCCTTTCAGCCAGCCCTCTCAGGCAGTCAGTCTGTAAAAGTCAGTTTGGTTACTTTAAGGTAAACCACAGAAATCTTTGGTTTCTGTTTGTGGACACCACGGTGAACCTTGACCCCTAATGCCCCCATTCAGAGGGTGGCAGAGAGGAGCAGAGGCTGAGTGAGCTAAAGAATTGAAAAGAGGAAATAAATATTTTCTGAAATGCAAATAAGCAGGCTCACACATCAGTACAACCCTGCTTAAAGGTGTGGGTCTGCCTGATTTTGTGTGTTACCAAATTGCAGGTTTCACCCATTGTGGCAGCTCTGTGCTGTGTTTGTGTGACACTCCTTTATCTTAGTCACCATTTTAATGATGCATAAAAACACCTAACTGCTCTTTCACAAAACTGATTTTAGTCTTTAGTCCACACAAATGATTTGAAGGAAGGTTTGAACTTTAAAAGGTTTAAGGAGCTTTGGCTTTGAATGTCTAATTATCGCAGAACTTTAAAGGGTCTTCAGATATCAGCTTTATATCTGCTCCATGGATGAATGAAAAAGCAAACTGCATAACTCACATAATTGTATCTTGTTAGCATCTATTAAACAATAAGTGAGTGACATCATGTTTAGAATGAAGCAGCGCTTAAATCCTCACTAAGAAACCTTTCTGTTCATCTGTATCTCATACAAGTGTCTTAACACTGAAAGTCACATTATAGCCATTTTAATCTGAGATAATCTGCTGCTCAGAGTCTTAGAGTTGAGTGGTGTAAGTAAGCTAACCGTATTGGAACCTGTGCTTCCTTGTGTCATTATTAGATTAACAGAGTTCCTCGGCACTATTAATATTAAGGAACAGTGAAAGCGGCGTGCTTTCTCTGGCACATATTATCTGCATAATCTGAGTTTAACTTTGTAACTTCCTCCATCAATCTAAGTGTTATATTATACCTAACTTATAATAAAATGTTGCAATTTGCAAAACATTTTTTAACTAAGGCTGTTTTCAGTTTAGCATGACAGCACAGCTTTTAGGGTGAGAGAAGTGCCGAGGCACTGCATTATTACTGGCACTCACTCATTAGAAGAAAATATACCAGATTATGTACCATGTATAAGGTTTGTCACTGTTTGTGAGGTTTGTAACAATATAGAGAAGTTCAGAAAACACATCCAGGTCACTTACAGTAACACAACAGCAGTGCTGCGAGATATAATAGAATAGAATGCCTTTATTGTCATTATACAGGATGTGCATCGAGATTGGAGGGCCACTCCTGATCAGTGCCATGCAAAGAAAGTCCAACTTCCTAAATAAAAAATATAATCTAAAAAATATACAGAAAATAAATCAGTGCATTTAAAATACACAGAAAAAATGTATAAAAATACATACATTGTAAAAAATAATGTACACATATTAATGGAGATGGTGAGTATTGAGATCTGTCCTACTAAGATTTATCACAAGAAAGCTCGCACTGTCACTGCAGTCACACTGACAGGCTTGAATTAGGACCAATTTTAATGTCTGTTTTCCCACTGGGAGATTTTTGTCAAACATTGCTGGAAATGAGTCTGTGTGACAAATTTCATCATGAGAAGTTAAAAACAAAGCTTTGTGTGGACGTTGGTGTACCCCGAGCATCTACTTTGAATGCTTCCTCCAAAACTCTTGTTGGAAGTAATAAAGTACCTGCTCTTCCTCGCTGTCTGCATGCAGGGAGTAAAATCCTGCCTGGCGCTCAGATTACAGAGCTAATCTCCCGTGTTTATTGCGAGAAAGCCTTGTAGCTTAATGGGACTTTAATGATCTCTTAAGTCATATGCACCTTCCTCTACCATCTAGTCTTGCCTGTAAAACACCACAAATGATCCATGTCTAAAAGGCGCAGCTTGATAAAGCAGCAATGCTTCATATCCATTCATATCCATGTCTGCAAAGGGCTTAACATTGTGTACCATAGAGGACAGAAAGAGCGAGTAAAGAGTGGTAGAGAGGGAGATGGGGGTGGGTAAGGCTTGTAAACACTAACCCCTTTCCCCCTCTCTTCCTCTTTTTGTTTCCTCTTGATCTCTCTCCCCCACCCTCCTTCTGTAGTGGCCAAGATGAACGACAGATGTAAGGAGAAGAGGGAGGGAGGGGTGTGTGTCTGTGCCTGTATGAGTGAGCAGAGATATTGCAATGCCTGTCGATTAGAAGGAGCTAGTTTCAAATATTTTTCCAGTTTCTTGCCAGTGCTCAGAGGAGGACCTTCAGTTACTTTGTTTGTAACCTTTATGGTTACAGGGGAAGTTTAATCAGTTACCTCTTAACCAGGTGCTGCCAGTACACTCACACTCACACAGCCAAAAAAACAAAGGCCCTCATCTGTTCAGAGACATTCATTTTAGAGCACTGTGAGGATCTCTGTCCTCTAACCCTGCTGCCACTGGCACTATGACTCCCTATTAGTGCAGCAGTTATCAGTGCTGCTGACATCTAAGTAGCAGCATGGCCGGGTTGCTGTTGTCTTGCATCGTAGACTCGTACTCCGCCACCGTAGCCTGTAGCTGTGCTGGTAGTCCTGGTTCTGTTCTGCTGTGGTCGGTCCTCCACCTGCTGCAGTTTCAGGAGCCTTCCAGATCACACAGCATAAGAACAAAGACTCCCATCACCAGCTGCAGTCCAGGATGGTGGACGGGAGAATTGGTAGAGAGGCAGCTGAAGGACTTTAGGACTGCCACAGCAGCAACGGGTCAGCCCACATGAAGGGAACCTTCCTGAAAAGGGCTCAAACAGGAAAAAAGCATCAAAACTACATTCAGACTTTACTAGGATGAATTTAATGAAACTGGTGAAACCTTTCAGTACAGTAATTGTATCAGCTTGTATACTAAACAGGTTTTTTCAATTTGTGCTACAAAATGTAGGACAATGGTGTAAATCTGGTACAATCAAAGCAGCCAGTTCACACAATGTGTGTGCGCTGATGTGTGCAGGATCTCAGTGAAGACGTCACAACAACAAATCATTTGTAGCAGGCTATGATTATTATAACCTTGTGCACTCATTTTATTATTGTGTTACTGTGTATAAACAAAGAGCACCTCTAAGGTGAAGAGAAGCATATTTTTTTATTAATTCCTTATGAAAGGGAAAGTTAAGAGTCGTATTGACATGAGTGCTGTATGCAGTAACTGGGTTCCTTAAACTTTATCAAAAATAAAATTATTAGGGCAATGATTTCCAAAAACTTGATTCCTGCCATTTGCCTGGAATTGGAATTAAATGTTGGAAAAGACATTACATTAAACTGTAACTGTTTGTCTATACATTGGTTTGTTAATAATTTATGTCTTGATTGGTCCTTTCCTGCTTTAGTTATGGACCTTAAAGAAGTATGAAAGACAGTATGAGAGACGTTTTTATGAACTGTGTATATCTGTGCCTCTCTCCTTTCCTGCTCTCTATTTTTGCTCCTTTCTTTTTGTATGTTCACCTCTTCCTACACCAATCCTCCATTTCTCCTCTTTATTGTTCACATATCATCTGTTAATCTTCATGTCTGCTCCTCACACTTTAACTTGGCTCATTTTGGTTTATTCTTCTCCACATTTGCCTGCCTGCCTAAATCTGTTACTTTCTTGGCCATTCCTTTGCTTCTGTAATTTTTCCTGCTTCTCTCATAATAACATACATTTACTCATCCTACCACCCACATTTTTCCTTTCTGCTCTTCCTGCTCTTCTCCTTTCCAACCTTCTTGCCCTTTATTATTTTCCCCTGTGCTCCTGTCTCCCTGTCCTGCAGCTGTCCAAGAGGAGCGGCAGAGGAACAAGGACCGAGATGGTGAGGTGGAGTCAACCAGCGCCGTCAACGAGGAGATGCCAGTGGAGAAGATTCTGGAAGCGGAGATGGCCGTAGAGCAGAAGACAGAGCTGCATGCTGATGGAAGTCCGGGCGGCAGCTCTGTGAGTGTCCCGAGGGTGGAAACAACCCCGGCTGTTTCCTTTAGAGTGTTTTTATATTTAACACTAGAAAAAATCATCTAATGAAGATTAAGTTGCAGTATAAACAAATAAGGCAATTGTCGGTTTATATAAATAGATATTTGTAACCTTTTCCTGATTCAGGGTTATGTTGCACTTCAGATTTGATTCAGGATTATTCACGTCAGTAAACAGAGTAAAGCTTCGATGAAATCATTTCCTCTAATATTGTGCTTATTTCAGCCCAACGATCCGGTCACCAACATCTGCCAGGCTGCAGACAAGCAGCTCTTCACCCTGGTGGAGTGGGCCAAGAGGATCCCTCATTTCTCTGAGCTGCCCCTGGATGACCAGGTCATCCTGCTCCGTGCAGGTGAGTCAGGCTGACTGTCCATCACAATCAGAACATTTCCCTAATCTTTCCAGGTTTTGATTTTACTCTAACACCATCCAGCTTTTAGATGATGCACCAACATCAGACACTTTTATTAAGGGAACAATCTTTGATTTCTGATTGTTTTTTTTTTATTATTCTGGTTTCCGTCAGTACGTCACTTTGTTTTTTTTTTTTACTTCATTGAGATCTGATGTGTTTTCTTCATTATTTTTTTGAGCTGTGTTGTTGATGCTGTTTGTTGAAGCCACAATAACTTTAACATTCGTGCTGACAAAGGTCAAGAAAACCTGAACATCGGCCCTCACAGTATTTTAGCAAGGCTTTCATTTTGTAAAGCACAGCAGTTACTTTAGAGCTATACTCATCTGCTCGTCACCGTGATTGATCCGTGGGTTTGGCACAGGTTTTGTGGTGGAGGCCTGATGTAACCCTCATATTTATCTGGTTGTGGTTAGGGTTAGCACAAAGTACACAACCAGCACAGAGTACACTAGCTTGTGATCCACTGAGACTGGGCTAGTGTGTCCTCCCAGTCTCATACTTGGATCTTTTTGTAAGGTGAAGGGATTAGCTTCTTCACCAGCAGTTACTGTGTTTTACTTCAGGTTTAAACATCTACCAGTTTTAGGTGGAACTGAATGTTAGAATCTACCAAATCCACATGAGGAGAATCAACATCAGAGAAGCTTTTTTTAAAGGTTTAATAAAGTGTAGTTATTTCACTAAAGATTAAATAAACCAATACTATTTGTAGATTCTTTAAAGATACTGACAGCAACTTCTCAACAGGCTGGAATGAGCTCCTGATTGCATCTTTCTCCCATCGCTCCATCTCGGTGAAGGACGGGATTTTACTGGCCACAGGTCTGCACGTCCACAGGAACAGTGCCCACAGTGCAGGTGTTGGAGCCATCTTTGACAGGTAAAGCAGCCGCGGCTGGAAACATAAACGGGACAATTCTGGCACAAACAGTATCTGAGACTCTCCCAAGCTTTTTTTTTGGGAGGGGGGGGGCAGTTATGATGTTCATCAGAGGGTTTCAGCTTTGTTATGTGAGTTCATTCTACTTTGAAACTAAAGTCCATGAGCTCTGCATCTGTGCAGTAGAAGATGATGTAGTCTAAAATGAGCTGATTGTGGAGAGCCAGAGTGAAATCCACTGTCCCTTTTTCATTTCACTGGATTAGTGACCAAGAATTGAGGTTACAGTGTATTCATCTTTGGCTGGCTGCAGCTGCTGCGTTCTGCATTGGCTGCAATTGGCTGAGAGACTTTGCTTCTGTAGTGCTGTAGCGCATGCAGGGAGGCCGGTGACTAATGCTTACCCATAGGCATGCATGCACACCCACGCACACTCGGTGGCATTTCACCCACTGTAGGATTTGGTAATTTATGACTGGCAAATGTACAATACTATGAAAGGACTGTCCTCAGAATATGTGAAAATGTATTTATATTTAAATTATTGTGTAGAAGATTTTAGAGACTAGGTATATATTTGATGTTAAAGTTTCCCTTTTTGCTGTCTTAACTAAGGATGTTTGTGACTAATCATAGCTATTGTCACAACCAGGTGTACTAGTCAGTCTAATTAGCTTTATTAAGATTTCAATTGATGCCCAGTGCCAGTAAATGTTTGTCCTAAATGTTATGCAGTCATCTGCCACCAGATGGAGCTGCAACCCTGACATCAGTATAGAAAGATTAGATTAGATTAGATTAGATTAGATAAACTTTATTTATCCCTTTGGGAGGGTTCCGTCAGGGAAATTAAAGTTCCAGTAGCACGTTTTTCCCACATAAAAACAGAAAAAGATAGAAATAAAGTTTCAGATTTACAAGAAATATACAAGAATATACAGCAATAGAATAGAATAAATAGATAATAAATAATAAACTAAGGTGAATTTATATTGCACTACGTTTATGGTGTGTATGGTCAGACTCAGGCTGCTGCTCCTTCCTTCCTCCCCTCTGTCCTTCTGTAACCCCTCCTCCTCCCCAGAGAGGAGTTGTACAGTTTGATGGGGGACAAAGGAGTGTTAGTCAGATGCCATAACTCTCTTAATCTTGGCCTAATTTTATTAGGTCTAATGTTGTTGGTTACTTTTAAAGTTTTAACCTGAAGCACACCTCCCAAGAAACTCTCTCTATTCACTGCATTTCAGACTATTTCCCCCGAGTTTGTACAAAGAAAAAAAACTAGGGGAACAAATGCACCTTTGAAAACCTGATCACAGCAAAGAGTGGGACACAGGAGGGGGTAAATTGCCAGCATTTTATGTTTCTCTCAGCCAACACTGCATGTAAAACACTGGGACACGACCAAAGGTAATTAATATGTGCAGCACACCTGCACAGGTGTAAACGCAGCAACACCATCGGCCCCTTACGTAGGTTACATCGTAGCTCTACAAAGACTCGGCGCTGAAGTCTGAATCAGGTGTAAGCTGGAGGAGGATGGGGGAGAGGGTGGTGTGGGCTCCACTGCTCCAGGTGTGACCCGGAGAAGTGGAAGAAAATGGATGTTTGTGTTGCTTTATTGTCATTTTAGATTTTAACTTTAATGTGTGTTGAGATAAATGAATTTAAGAACATGCATAGATCATAATTCGCGGCAGTTTCTTCATTTTTTTGGCTGTTGTCATGTTTCAGTGATGCATAAACATCGTTTTCAGTGACGCGTTTGTTTTGTAACTGAGTGTAACTGCAGTGTTCATAATGCACAGTGCTGCACAGCTAGCAGCATTTAAAGTGCGATTCATTATTGAATAATGTGATTAATGGTTGCAGATGCCTTTGTTCAGACAGTTTTTTGACATTAAACAGTCCTAAAAATGTAACTTTATCGAGTGTTTCTTAGTTTTAGACGAGTCGCTTTTTTTCTTGTTTAGTCGACTAATAAATTAATCTCCAGGAACATCCCTAATATAAACGTGATGATAAAATCATTTATTATTAGATCCAAGTGCACAACCTTTTGGTAATCATTTCTAACTGTGACATTTAAAACCTGGACGTCCAGAACTTTTGTAGTTTTTCTTTTTTTTCCCTGAGAATTTCAACATGTCTGGAATAACAAACTGATTTCAATCACCTAAATTTATCTTCTATGAAATTTTAATTTAAAGATTTAGCAATGATACAAATAGATCAGCAGAAACTTGTAGCACATTCATGAATGATTGATCTGCACTGGTTTACAGTCCACAGATGGAGAAGTCGCCAGCACCACTGAGGAGGTAAAGCTCATTGGCTGGCTGCCCAGGTAGCACCCCCAGGTGTGCATGGCTGTGCTGAGCGGGTTTCCCCTCGTAGTAGATGGGTTTGCTGGACAAGGCGTCAAAGCAAAAAGTGCATCTTTTATTTTCAGTTTATGATCAGAAAATGCTCAGCAACCAACATTATGTGATTACATTTTGTTATAAAGGGTTAATTCTACTCTTATAGGCAGTCAGGCTTAAACCAAGCCAGGCTTGGGGCAAATGGCTCAAAGATCATTTGTGTTGATGCTTGGCATCAGCTTCTGTTTGAGGCGACTGAACGATATTTTGTCATTGTTGTTCATACTTCTTACTCAAAAGATCCTGAAGTGCAAAATATTGGAGAAAAACCACCACACAGAACACGAACTGCAAAACGCGTCATTAACTACATAAACCTAAAAAAGAAAACACAACACTGAGCCGTGTCCGCACTAACAGTGTTCACACCCAACAACAACTGTGGTGTTGCAAGTTGCGCCTTTACTTTTAGTTTAAACACATCCTTTCCTGTTCCCGTCACATGACCCTTTTTTAATGTATTTTTATTATCCCACCTTTATTTGCTAGTTAATGATGAGTAGACAGGTAGGGGGAGAGAGGAGGACACACAGCAAAGGCCCACGGGTCGGACTCGAACCTGAGCCGCTGCATTTCACCCATACAGTGCGGTGGCCTGCTCGACCAGAGAGCTAAACTGGTGTGCACGTGACCCTTCATTTATTTATTCATTAAAAAACCAAATACACAGGTCTTGCTTGGCGGTGTCTTAACACCAGCTGATCACTGCTGAAGCGCCGGCCACTGTCCCTAGCAGCGATCAGCTGATTAAGACGCAGCGTTATCAGCGCAGAGTCGGCCAATCAGCTGACTTCTTACCGTAACTGCAACCTATCAGAAAAATTCAAACGGTTCCTGAAAGCTCGGAGAGTGCACCTTCACAGCTATGTGGGGTATTATGGTATTTGTTGCTGGAGGTCTGCTAACGGCGGCACTTTAGAACTACGCTGTGTCGGGTTCGACATGTTTGGAGGTATATGGCTAATTAAATACTTAATTACAGTCATTAAGCAGCAGAAAGATGGAGCATAACGAGCAAAGAGAGAAAAGTAGCACCCCCTGACCTCTGGTCTCCGCATTTATTTAGATGTTAACAATGACAGCACCTCTGCTTTGTTGTGTGTTTGTCTTTCTGATCATTGTTTCCTCCTCTTGTGTGGTTAATTTGCTGCCCTAAATGTTGTTCTCTGCACGTCAAGCCTCTCTGCTCTTCTTCCAATCGTTCAGTTTACTCGAGTTACTTTGCAAGATCAGTTAACATGAGCTATCAGATGTCTAATTCAGGGGCCTTGTTATAAACTGTTTTCTGCTGTCCTGCATTTGGCTCACAAAATTTATCATGACATTCTGCTTATTTAATTTGTGCATCTTGCTGAACCTTATGTGGGCTTGCACATTATAACACTGATCAGATGTTTAACAGAGGTCTGCATTTAGCAGCTTCTGGTGGTGTAAAATCACTGCAAACATGTCAAACATATTGTAATACGTCAGATTTTAACAGTATCAATCACATTAAGCGTGGACCTCCTGTGCAGCTGAAGGAATACTGTAACTGTGTCATTGTAATAACACACTATGATTGAATACACAGGGCGCACAATGCTGAGGTTGGGGCCATATTTGACAGGTAATTACGCCACTACACAAACACTTTTCTTAAAGCCCTCCTCTCTGAGTCCACATTTAAACAGACGAAGCTGGAAGGTTGATGCTTCTAGACTTTTCTGCAGCTGCAAAGATATGACAGCTGTGTAAGTCTGAACAATAGCTGTAAGCTGCAGGCGTACGTTTCACACCATTGTGTGTTTGTCGCTTTGAATGCATCCTGTTGCCGAGTCTGTTGCACTTTGGCGCTGCCTTCTCTTAGTGTGTCAGTCTTTGTTGAGCTGAGACCGCTGTGAGTGAAACTGTGTTGAGTGCCTTTGTGAAACCAGCTTTCTCAGAGCATTAATGGCCTTGGGTTATATGATGAAGTACTCAAGTACTCGCTCAACTTTAAGATCTCCCAGGTTATCATGACGGTATTGTGTGTTCAGGCGGTCTGTTAAAATTCCCCATCATTAAAACAGATGTTCATCTCTGATTGTGATGGAGAAGCAAGCAAGCATCCTTCATCACTTCAGCCTCTTACTTCCTCTCCACCTGTTAAGCTGCACAACACTTCAGATAAACACGGTGAATAAACATTGTGACATTTTTAATGTTTAGATTGTTTTTGTTGGATACATGCGTTCATTCATGCAGCCACATGCAGTTTTAACTGCATGTGGCCAACAGGCCAAAGCCTGTTGGCAGAGTACCAGGAGTACTGGTGTACCAGATTACCAGGAGTACTGGAATACTGGTGTACCAGGAGTACTGGTGTACCAGGAGTACTGGAGTACCTGTGTACCAGGAGTACTGGTGTACCTGTGTACCAGGAGTACTGGTGTACCAGTGTCAGTGACTCCAGAGATTGTATTTCTGGACTTCAGTCTCTGTATTTTGTACTGAGTCTCTGCAGGTCCTCACTTCTGCCTCATTGTCTGACTGTTTAAGCTCCTCTCCTGTTTTTAAGCCACATTTCTTCTCACTGGGTGTGCCTTTTTAAACAGGATCTGTGAACAGCAGATAGGTGGTGCTGTTGTCCTTACAGCTGTGTGCTCGAGTTTACCGTGTCAGGGATAAAAAACTAAACTCCTATGAAACAGTCAGATGTTCCTTAAATGAATGTTGTGTTCTGAGCTGTGGAGTAAACTCATTGGTCTAAAGTGTGTTTGTGTTCGTGCGATACATCAGAAATGTGTGTTGTTTCTAACCGTCTCACCTGCGGAAAGCATCGGCTGAGGGAAAGTCTGAAACTAAAGAAATATTTTTTTTCTCCAGCCATTTTTCATTTTGAAGCCGAGCTAATGTGAAAAGTAAGAACATAAAGTGTAAACAATGACACAGGTAGAGCTGCAGAACCAGCAGTTTCAGCCACGGCCAAACCTGGAACATAAAGCATTGAGAAGCAACCATAAATAGCAGTGTGTGAGTCTGCAGTCCCTCTTTATCTTTTCTCAGGTACTTTCTCTTATTTTTGGTGAGTCCTCCCTCTTTTTCTTCTTCCCTGGCAAATTCCTTTGCCTTTCTCCTCGTCTGCTTTTTCCTTCTGTTTCCAATTGGGATTTCCCATTGCGTATCTCCTCTCTCCAGGGTTTTGACAGAGCTTGTAAGCAAAATGAGAGACATGCAAATGGACAAGACAGAGCTGGGCTGCCTTCGAGCAATCATTCTCTTCAACCCAGGTACGTGTCATCGTGTGAAAATATCATTTGGAAAACTGCAGGAGTTTCAAAATCAGAAAGTGATGTTTTGTTTTTACCTGAAGATGCTAAAGGTTTGTCCAACCCCAGTGAGGTGGAGCTCCTCAGAGAGAGGGTGTATGCATCTCTGGAGGCTTACTGCAAACAGAAATATCCCGATCAGCAGGGCAGGTAAGCTTTCACACAGGTACCCACATGCACTGCTGCACAGAGCAGACTGCCTCTGCTGCCTTATTGGTTCATGTTCACTGCAAAAACAGTCAAGTGCTCTGTTTGGGCACCAGTCTGCAGCTTCGTCCCATCAGGCTTCATTTTCAAGGGCTGCAAAAATTTGAAAGGCTTATATAAGGCTTCAGTGTCTCTATTAGCTATATTAGCCTACTATCAAAATGAAAAAGTGTATACATAATGAGCATTCTTGATTAAATATTTATTTTCCCTGCAGTGCGTCCTGGAGGAAATGACGCACCAGGTGACTACTCTGTTGTACGATGGTGCTTTAAGTTTAACTTCCATTACAATATTAATGTATTATGTTTTGTTGCATTGATAAAATTAAAGAAATGCAATAAAGAAATCAGATTTTTGATGTCATTTTTATTTTGAAGATTCGATGGTCATTTTTTCCTTTTTTGGAACTTGAAAAATCTGCTGCCAAATGCAGTTTGCATACCAACGATCGAACCTTGTAAATAATCACCGTTAAGTGTGTGGTCGGAAAAAAAAAACATGCATGACAAAACAACAACAAAACGGAACGTGCATAACGTGCCCCTTATCTGGGCAACAAATGGAGTGCAATAAAACGCAGCCTGCATAATATAAAAATATAACAGCAGCCTTTTGAAAAGGTAAAGTATATAAAATTTATCTATTTTAAGTTGGATTTCTGTCAGTGCAGCAGCATCCTCGGTTTGTTTACAACAGCCACCTGCCTGGACCCCCCCCCCCCCCCCCAAAAAAAAACGGGCCGCCCGGCTTTGAAACAAATTTTTTTTCACAAAAAAGTTGAAAATAAAAATTTTTTTTCAACA
>VUQK01013596.1:0-13059 GCA_015106715.1 Bujurquina vittata | reverse complement strand
CCTGTTACCTCCATCCTCTCTGTGTCCCCTTAAGAAAAAAAACAGGAAATGAGGAAGGGGGCAAACACTTTTTCACACCACTGTATATACACACACACATATATATATATATATATATATATATATATAAAAATATATATAGTTTTCTAATACAAATGAGAGGACACTGTCTGATGCCACTGGCTGGCATGATTATTGAACACATTATTTCCAAACAGAGTTAAAGGCTCCCACACCAATAATATGGCAGCATATTTTAGAAAGCTATAAGCACTTCTATAAAATTAATTGATTAACATTCATATGCTAAATTTGCAGCCAACTTTGTTATGGACAGCAAACCTTGAGACCAGGAGTTTGCAAAGTTTTGATGACTGCATGCCAATATAGGAGGGCGGTGCATGATTGAGGGCCCCAGTGGAAAAAGCACAAATCAAACGCGTGTTTGTACTGTTTGTTCAGGGGAATGGTGGCATTTTTATTGCCATTTACTCATCGAATTCAGTCACTTTTGATGCTGATTTGTAGTTTTGTTAACTCTCAGTGAGATGCCTTAGGAAGCTGCAGCCAGCATTGATGGCTTAAACAGAAGAGTTGGAACAGAAGTGCAATGCTAACTTTGCATTATTTTTTTGTTCCTGTATCATAACATGACATGAACTGTGGATGAATGAAATGCACTGTACTGTATTCTTTTGTCAGGTTTAAGGGCTGTCATTGGCCTATGGGTTGCACGAGGGATTTGATTCTGAAAGATATGGCATATTATAAGCAAAAATTAATTAAGGTTAGATATGCTTTCGCCTATCTCAAGTATAGGCTATTTTTAACTAATAAAATCACAGCAGGAGGGTTGGTGGAAATACCCTTTGAATGAATCTCACTAATATTAAAGAGAACGTAAAGGAGATTCTTTTTATTTGGGCCTCTATTGAATGCAAAACTGACTCCTTAATCAGTGTTATTGGATACATATGCTTGTCTCACACACACATACGCGCACACACACACACACACAGTTGTCCCTGTAGTCAGTGAAGAAATGAACTCAACTGCAGAAAGTTTCCATTTAACAGGATAATAAATCAATACCTACTCAGCCAGCAGAAATAAAACAATACTTTAAAGGAATATTTCTTACTTCAATTTATATCTACTGGTTCTTCTTGTTGCAATTTCTATTTTTTCCCCCCTTACTGCACATACAATATAAAAACTACAAATAAAATAACTTTGTAAAGGAAACATATAATTACAGCGGATTAGATTTCTAACATCATGTAAATAGATAGACCCAGTCTCCTGTGACGAAAGATTAATTGGTACTATGTGGGATGCTGTTGCTATAGCATCTCATACATCAACAAATACAAATCCAGGAGCAGGTACTGACTATAAGGCATGTTTGTGCCTGGGAGGATAAAGAGGAAAGGAAGTGGAGGTGAGCTGCTGACGGAGGGCCTTCCTCACACAAATGCAGAGAGCCTTGTTTGACTACAGGTCACTCCTCCATCTAATGAGGTTACGGTCTCCTCAAAGCTGTGACAGCACTAAAATCCAGCCACTTCACAGTGCTTTTGTTCCACAGTTGGGAAGTTGCCAACAAGCCCAAACACATTGAAAGACAAACGCTTTAGCAAATTACAGATAAGCTCTTAATCTGTCATCTATGCTGGCTGCTGAGGTAACGGCTCCAAAATTCCGGTGTTAAACAAAAAAAAGAAAAAAAAATTATCACACAAAAACCCTTTGCCTTAAACATAATGGGGAAAGGTATCCAAGACAGTTTCAAGAGTAAAAGTAAGAGTTTTTAAAAGACCTTAATTGTGACTTCCTTTCTTTACCCTGCCAGAAGTTTCCATATTTAATCAATTAGGTCTCAATTATTAAGCTTGGCTTAACCCCTCTCATGAACATATCAACCTAAAAGCTTCTGGGTTAAATGAGAAAAGGCAGCCCTTTCATAGCAGCTTATCAAATGGTATTAAAAGGGGGGTAACTGGGGCCTGCTCAGTCCTGGCTGTCTCCTGCAAAAAACAAAAAACAAAAAAAAACTTCTTGCTTGGTAGTTCCTTTTCTGCTCTGCTGACAGATTTATCTGGAACAATGAACAATACAGGTAAAGGGATTAAGTTTACACTACCTGAACTACCACCTTTAGGTGGTCTACAGAAAACAAAAACAGACCGTGAGGACACACATTTCAATAAAACAAGATGTTTAAATAAAGGCTTGTTATGTTTGATTACGGCCTGTCATCTACAATTGCTGATCTTGCCACCGTGTAATGTAGTTGCCTTTCTAAGCAAATGGAACAAACATCTGGTGATGATATATCCTTTCTACAGACCCGAGGCAGAGCAACAGTATTTGTGTTTATATGAAGGTAATTACAGTGACAGCATATATACACAGTAAGCTGAATTTGCATGCATACTTAACAGAATGAAAACTGGGCTCTCTTTTGTGAAGATCAGAGGATTCACAACTTGCATTCCTAAGAGACAACTACAATAAAAGATCCTCCATCCAGTCCTCCCAATAAGATACTCCAACGCTTTGGGTAAGATGGTGAATAAGTATATTTTCATGAATAGATAAGATTATCAGTTAGCAGTTCCCTCCCTATTCATTGTGGCCACCTTAGTCAAAAACAAAATCTTAAGACACTGTAATGTTGAATGGATTGGGTTAATGACCATGCTGAGTGGTTGGAGAGCACATCATTAGCCAAACGCTATCAGTATGGCGATAGCATTGTCAGTTGGTTTGACGACAACAACAACAACAAATAATATGTCTTCAACTATTAGTCAAGTTGAAGTTTACAATGCAGTTCTTCGTGTGTCTTTTTGCAGGAATGTATGGTGGCACAGTGAAGCTGACCTTTGACCGTTTCTCTATAAAATGTTTTTGCTTCATAATTTCATTCTATTAGATATTGTGTGACATTTGGTAACAATTGTAGTATGACTTCTTGAGTTATGGCCTAAAAAGTCCCTTATGAAGTCACACAATCTGTACACATCAAAGACAGTTTGATAGTTACAATGTGGGCTGTGAAATCCAGTAAAACATTTTCAGTGGTCTGGGACATAAAATTTTACTGTAGGCTAAATGCTATCTCTTGCTCTAATTGTGTTAAACTAGGCTAACCATATCCCAGATATCATAGTTTAAAGTCTAGTAATGGTGCTTGAAATTCTAATTGGTCTTTGACTGGTAGCAGCCTGGTAAAAAGCTATAATAGTAGACATTATAGGATGAGGAGTGAGCAGTAAGGTGAAAGTCAGACAAAGCTCCTGAATAACACATAAGGAGGACTTAATCTAATTATTGTCCTGGGTAACTGTTGTTACTCCAGCTGATGGGAGAACCAAAGCAGCTGGTATTTTCTGCAACAGTGGGCCAGCAGAAATTGCTTTTTGTAGTCTTCTACCACTAGACAATTCAATTAAAGCAAAGAGGAATCGTGCTGCCTCATGAACAGATGGAAAACAACTGGCAGAGTAAATTAAGGCAAGACTTAAACTTTCATCTGTGTCTTCATGTCAGGGTTCACCCCCTCACAACCAAGTACGCCAGATGATCGTCTCCTCGCATACATTTCATCATTATACAGCCGGCCAAGTCTTCTGTAAACCACAACAAGGCTGCAGGAGTAAACATTTTTAAAGTCTAAATTTCTAAGTATAAACTTGTATTTATACAAGTCA
Source organism: Bujurquina vittata (assembly GCA_015106715.1). Classification (NCBI taxonomy): domain Eukaryota; kingdom Metazoa; phylum Chordata; class Actinopteri; order Cichliformes; family Cichlidae; genus Bujurquina; species Bujurquina vittata. The sequence continues at coordinate 9,343 of VUQK01013596.1, read as the reverse complement.
CAATGGCATATGATTTAGGAGGCCATGTGGAATCCTCCATTTCCACATTTGCTCTGAAATCCACAAACTGTTTATTTTAGGAAAAAAATAAAATAAAAACACGATTAATCAAAAGGCCCCGAAAACCAAAACCTACCACAGAAACCACAAACTGTCTTCAGTCAAAACTAATATACTAAGAGGTTTAAAGCTATTTCACTCCCTATTGGTCTCATGGTGGAGAAATAGCAGGGCTGTTTGGGAGACAGAAACGACAGCCAAATTTCTGTAACATTGAAATCCCCAAAACAGGCAGGATACAGAATGAAAACTTGGTAGCTGTGAATACAAGCTTTTCAATATATGCTATTCTATGCAGGTTAAAGACTGTAATGTCCCATCCCACCGCTTCAGATAGTTGTGTTCTCACATGCACCTAAACCAAGCAATGTCTAGAAAAGGTCAGGGCTACTGTGAATGTGCTTGTCTGAGAACCACAGCAGCTGAGTTTGTAACACTCAACAAAATAAACTGTTTACTTTTTTTAAAAAAAAGCTTCGATTAAAATATGGAAGAATAATATGCTTCTAATAAAAACAGAACATTTCTTAAGTGGACTAAATCATATGTTTCTCTCCCTCTCTTTTTTGAAAAACCTGACACTGCTGATCTGGGTTTTACCTGTCAGTCAGCTGGAGGCCCAAGTGAGAAACCCTGTAATCCTTCCATTCTGCCCCTCACCTTCCCCCATGTCTCCAGATACAGCTCCCACCAATCCCACTACTCCGCCAAACCAGGCTCTGAGTGCTACCAAATAAAAATGTAAATTCTTGGCACTGTATCTGGCTCTCAGAGCCATGTTCCTGCCCTTTTCTAGACAGGCGTCAGCTGAAGGCAGTGGTAAACACTTTGGGCAATATATCAATACAAGTGCTCAATAATAAGGCAAGTGTGCTGCAGAAAGAAAGGGGCGGCACATAGGGAGAATTGCTTCTCTTAATCACCTTAAGTAAGGAGGGAGGGGGAAAAAACACAAGGTTTGACACAAGAAAAATCATTAGAGGCCACAGAGGGAGAAACACAGTGGGGTCAGAGACTAGACGTAGCCCAGAGTAAAGAAGGAGTGAGTGGTGGGGGTGGGACCCCAGCAACAGCGCAGGAGAGGAGCGTCGTGTGTTGTCTAAGGGATTAGGAGAGAAAGTGGAGACTGAATCAGATATGGGGGAGAAAAACAAATCTCTAGGTGAGTCAATGACATGAGAGATGCTTGTTAGGTCAAATAATCAAAACGGCCCCGACTTGAAGTGACTCAGGGGCCAGACAGCAATGCTGATGGAGACTCTATTTATTTGACTTTGTCAAGGGATTAAGGAGAGAAGTACTCCCCAGACTGTCTCATTGGTTAATCATGATTCTACACAGATTCGGGTGGATACCACTGCAAAAAGATGATGAAGCAGAGCTTGACAAAATAGTTCAATACCTTTTAAACTGAGGAAAAAGACCAGGCAAAAGCACCCAGACTTGATTTGCCTATTGCAAGTGACACCACTGTTGAATGCAGCCCATCTCCTCTGGCCCAGTGACCTCTGACCTCCCACTGGGAGCATGTGGAGCTGAGAGGAGGAGCCCGCATGTAGTAACAGCTTGTGTGCTGCTCACATCACACTGGTCTCCTCCTCTCTCCTTACACAACACCGTGCCACCCACCTCTGCCACTTTATTCTCTGCCTCCCTGGGGAAATTCTGTAATAGCCTCTCCAGCCGGCCCCGTCACCACTGATGGGACACCATAATGTCTCTATCTTCATGCCCCGAGGCAAGCTCAGTGGGATGTTTTGATGGCCCAAACCACAACTTGGCAGGAAATTTATGCCTCATTACAGGAAGTGGGCCGTATATTCTCCTCATCATAAACATGGTGGCAGGTGTTTAAATTCCAACCCTCAGTCTCAAGTTGATGTGACTTTTACTGTAAAATTAAAAAAGAAAATGCAACAAGGCTTCTGGGGCCTTGTTTGCCATTACATCTAAAAATTATATATTTATACAGCTGTGGTAGGAGGTTTTTTGTTGTTGTTTATTTAAAAAAAGCTAACCCTTCCTTTTTTTGTAAAGTTAAATTAAAATATCTTTGTTGAATAAAGTCTTGTGCATCAATGACATTTCAACTGAAAATCCAATTTAGCATTGTCTAAACCAGTGACATCTGACTCGTGCAAACCACACAGACACAAGACAATGCTCGCTCTCGTGCTAGGAAGCTCCTCTATTGGTACCATGTGCACAGTGTAAACACTGTTAATCTGGTCTTCATTAACCAATAACCAAAGGCAAGTTAGTATGGAGAGAGCAAAAACAGAACTTATCATTGAAGAAACGGCTGGCATGACCTCTGCACTGCAGCAGACTGCTCAGTGTGAAACCATAAGTCTCAGTCTAGCACATTGGGCATCTAAAAACCACGGTGACAGATCTTTATATTCAAGAAAGGGAAGGCTTTGTTGTGTTTTTATGCCACCTAAACAGTAAAGAAAAAAACAAAACAAAACAAAAATTCATGTGCTCCTCTACCTGCTTCTCTAAGATGCGAGAGATCTCTCCCAAAGTTCGGTCCAGACCAGACACTTTGTTGTTGGCCCACTGCCCGCTGTCTTGGCCCTGGAGCTGTTTCAAAAGGTCTTTCACCAACCGCTGCAACCTGAACATACATCCAAAAGTTATAAATCTATTAAAATGCCAGTCCTTAATATAAGGATTTTTTAAATGTTAAATCAATTTTTTTGATCAATCTAGAAAAAAACAAACAAATAAATAATTGGCAATCAATGAAATCTAAGTCACTTTTAGTCACACATTACAAAGAAAATATTTAATTATGAATTAATATCACCTTTAAAATGTTTTTTATTGACACTTTTCAAACTAAAAGATATATCTGCACTCCATTAAGCACTCCGTTAATCTTGACTGATTTACTAAAATTATTAATTTCAAATCTAAAAGTGAGTGCATCGTTTTCTATTTGGTAAATTCATCCTTTTAAAGCCAGAGTCTGATTTGTTTACACATTAGCTGATTTAAGGATGCGACTGAGAAAAATGTCAAAATACATACGTATGTGTGTGTGTGTGTGTGTGTGTGTGTGTGTGTGTGTGTGTGTGTATATTTTATATATATATATATAAAAATATAAAAAAGAAAAACACTTACTTGGCCTTGTATGGGGAGTCAGGGACCTGAGTCTTTGCCTCCATTGATGTCTCATATTCCTTTGCTCTACAGAGAGAGAAAGAGAGAGAGAGAGAGAAAAGTAGGAAACAGTCCTTGAATCCCAGGAAAAAAGTGTTTGGCCCGTCAGTAAAGAACATGACGGATCAAAGTGTGAGGAAAGAGAGAGAGAAAATACTTCAAACGGAGTCTGTTTATTTGGCCTGTCAGCCAATCACCGTGTAACTTAGCTTAAAATAATCAGACAGCAGCACTGCAGGGACTGGTGTTTTGCTGCCATCTACTCATGTCACCAAGGCTTAATTCCCTCCTGCCATTTTTAACAAGGAGGCTAGAGTTCTGTGCTGCCCTCACTGTCAAACATTTAATGGGGGTTAGAAGCAATACAACCATGGCCATTAGAGAACTGTCATCCCCATGGTGTTAGCCAACAGCAAAACTATGAAAAAGGCAAATGTTGTGTTTGTGGGTGAAAATGGGTTATGGAGAGGTCAATTTATCTGTCAATCACATGCTCCCAGACACGATAAGTAACTATTGATCAGAGGTTGACAGGGCACCTTCCTGTTACCCAGCACGACACTGATAGAATCAAACTCTTCCTGGAAGTCAGCAAGTGGATTTATCCCAGCAGACCATACCTGGTATAACCAAAGTCTGCCCTTGAAAACAAGAGATTGTGAGCAGTAGATCAGCCATCCAAAAAGAAATTCACTAAGACAACAAGACACAAAAAAACTTTACAAGTGGATAGTCAGGGCATATATTTAAGCATTCAGAAAATAAATATCAATCCAAATTTTGTTTATGCATGGGCCTTAAAGGTAGTTTTTTTGGTATTTTGTTTTGTTTTGTAGATCAAACCATTGTAAACCAGTGGTTTGATCCTCAGCTCCTCTAGTCTGCATGCCGAATGATCCTTGGACAAGATAGTGAACACAACATTGCCCCTGACTCACCCAATGCATGTGAATGGGTAAATCTGGATTACAGTGAAAAAGTACTTTGGTACAAAAGTGGCAGTCCATTTAACTGAGTATTAATGTTATTTTAAATTAAGGATAAAAGTCGTGAAGATCAGCGAGACTAAAATACACAAACACACACTTTAACAAACACAATAGCATTAGATCTGATTTTCAACAGACCGAGTTATGAGCAAAGAAAAAAAATATCCTCAAGTGTCAGGATTCAGTAATCATTCTGAATATGTAGTGACTTTATGTGTCATGTGAGCAGGATAAGTAGGTAGCACAGGCTTCCATTAATAAAGACTTGAACTATATCCACTCTGTTTGCCATTCATGATATTACAATATTAATCTGACAGCTTTATATCTAATCAGGTTAAACAGGGAGCAATTGCTACACAATTTATTATGGTCATGTAAAAATGGGTAATAAATCTCAGTGTTCGGCAGTAACGGAGAAAGCCAAATTCTATAGTGTGAGACTATAAGCATTTTATAGCACAAGGCATCTCGATTCCTTTTCCCTTTATTTTATTTACAAATGCTTTTCCCTACGGCTACATCCAAACCATGGCTACAATTCAATATAGATGCATTTTTGAGGCAACAAGTGGTAAAACCTACAGAAAAGTGATAATGCTTCAATAATTCAAATGTAGTCCGTTTAGCTTGTCTGTGCATTGTTAAAGAGACATGTTTTTCCTTTAAGAGTACCTCCGTTTTTTTCTTTTATCTGAAGGCAGTGGGTAACATAAGTTAAGGCCATGCTTAGCACCTCATGCAGTGCTCCATACTCAATAAGGCGTATCTTCATATACACGTCACCCTTTTAGGTCCACACAGCCAATGAAATAGACCACAAGCAACCACAAACAGGCAAGAAGCTCATATCTGAGGATGAGTGAATACTCTACTTTGCAAGTTCAGAACTCATCCTGACACTGACAGGCTACTTACATTAAATTTTAATAGCTTATTTTCCTTTCCCAAAAAAATTTATTAGTAGAGGAGGTAAGCCAAATAAGTGGGCTAAAGTGTGTGTGCCACTTTATGACACGGCAGGGCTGCATGCAGGCCTAGTTTAAACTCCTGTGAGAGACACTCACATTTTACGGACACCATACGGTGTTCCAATAAAACGGTTCATTTCCACCCAGTGGTGAAGCAGCTCACCTTTATGTTTACAGGGGCTCTGTGTTATTTATGACCTCTGAAGGCCTGCTGCCTTTGAGTGCTAGTCTCAGCAGAGCTGGTGCGCGAGTGATGGTGAACAGAGGCAGATCATGTTGTCACTTTCTCAGCACCGCTGAGCCTCATGAAGCCAAAAACAGCAGAGCTGAGAATAAAACATTGCGGCAGAAAGGCTGTTACAGGCTGTAGCTGCCTCTTTGGAATACCTTCCTTCATCTGAACTATAAATTATTAAAAACTGTAGAAAACTCACTCATTGTCAAATTCACAGCTTAATTGTGATGAGATTTTGGAAGATCATTAAGTCAGCCTACAATCATAAAACAGCACAGACCTCTGTGATAACAAATGAAATGTACTCGACCACCACAGGCAGTCTTAAATTTGCGAGACTCTCGCAGGAATGCAGAAAAAAATGCTGAGGAAACTGGAGGCAGTACAGCTCAATTACCCCATTCACAATCAGTGCAGTTAAATAAACAGGCATTTCTGAAATAAATATGCTGTTACATGCATGTATGGCTCTTGTCCCAACCAAAAAACAAAAACAAAAAACAAAAACTGAAAAGGAGACTCTATACCAAGTCAATTAGTGCAGTCCAGTTTTTTCTGAAATATTAATGTAAAAGTCAATACCACAAACCACAATTTGAATCACTTTGTACATAATTTCTGCTCTAATTCTGCAGTCACAGTTGCATTATTTCATTGGTATTTTTGCATGTATATAAAGTCTTTACACTCCTGTTGTGGTATGTGTCAGCACTGTTTTCTTTTAATTACATCTTCAAACCCAGTTACAAAAACTAATATTAAAACTGAAAACAGTGTTATTTTGATACTGTTCCTGACCAGTAACGACGAGTTATCAAATTCACCTTTGGGATCAGTTTTCAGTAATCAAAGAAGGATGAAGAGACATTCAAAACAGAACAGTACCAACAGTGTCAAGGGAAAAAAAGCAAAAAGAAAAAACATGTTTAGCAAATGACTTCATTAATGTCTGCTATAAATATTTGTTGTTAATGTAATTTTTCGCCTTCTAATCAAGGATAATGGACATAATATATTGATTTATGACTCTTTAATTCTTTTTAGTGTGTGATGCAGCTGTCTTTTGAGGGTATATCTCACAATCCTCCCAATAAGCATCACTACCATCTCACAGTAAGTACTGCCTGTCGGTTCCCTCCTTCTCTGTTTTGACAGGCAGCTGGATTGATTGAGCTCCGGTCCAGGTTCTGACACACAGTAGCATCACCTCCTATTTGTTGATTGCTATTGATTTTCTTTGATACTTCATTTAAAAATCAATAACTCAGAACAAGAAAAATAGGCATGGCTCATACATACTTGAACACACATCGTGGATGCTGAGGAAAGCTTCAGATTTGGCAATGCCATGGCAGCAATCTGGAGGAAAGCTCTTTACAGGTGAAAGCCGGGGACCCGCGGATCGATTGCAGCTTTGCTCCCCAATCACAGAAAGTGGTCATAAATTAACATCATCAGTGTTACCTTGTAGAAAGCCAGGATGCACATAACATCTGTTTTCCATCTCCTTGTCACTCATAAAAAAAGTCCTGGGAGCGATTTGTCCTCTCCTGCCTGTGGGAGAGACAGACCAACAGTAAGAGAAAAATTACCTGGAGTTCATCCTGGCACGGAGCTTCTTGGCCTTCTTTCGTGCCTTCTGACGCTCTTCTCCATCTTTCATGCTTTCTGAAGAAACAGAGCTGTCCGTCAAAACATCCACAATGTATTTCTTCAAGGAAAGATGCTCCTAGAATTTGGGGGGGAGGGAGGGGAGAGAGACAAAATAAAACAAAAAACAAGTATCAACACATCAAATACTACTGACAAATTACTGTTATATTATTTGGTTATAACAAACCCAAACAGCAGTATGTAGCATTTGTTTTAAAAGCACTAATTTCATTGAAAACAAACATGGTACTTTTACTAAAAGAAGCATTTAAGGTTTTATAAGCACATCTGATCAACTTGTAAATATAAATCACTTCAGATTAAATTATTCTGGTAAAAAAAAGTAAGTAGTATAGGTGAGACCATGTTCACTACAATAGTCCATTGCTGCTTACACCAAAAGTATTGGTTTAAAAAAAAACAAAAACAAAAAAGTTTTTGTAACAGTATTGCTTGCTACCTTTATGCCATCCTTCTGTACTATACAAACAGTGAACAGAATGATGGCAAATGCCAGAACAAAGACTACACTCATATCCTGGGAAAAGTAGCGCCTATTCTTAATAATAAAGTGGTGTTGTTTGTTTCCCCTCTTTGAGCAATCAAGTTCCAAAACAGAAAATGTAATCCTTATTAAATGCTGCATACCTCTCAGTAACACCACTGAATCCTGTAATTACTCTCAATACTCGATGCTCTTTTGAAGCCACCTGCCTGCCCGTGGACACGCTGAAGGCCAGGAAGTGTTGCTTCCCGTCTGGAAGCAACACCTGTCAGACAATTTCGATATTTCCACTTGTAGACGAGAGAATGTAACCCAATTTGAACAGCATGATACATGTACAAGAAACCAATTACCTAATTCTGCTGTCATCCAGCACCCCTGAGGATACAATGGCCTCAGACAAAGGGTTTCAGTTATGAATTGCTTTAGTTTAGTTTTGTTTTTTAATCTCATTTTTTCAAAAGTGATGTAGCGTGACAGTTTCTGTACATAAAAAAAATGATTGATGAGATCAATCTTGATGACTGTTTAAATTTGACCATACCACACAATCAGTAAAATGTTCCTATATTCAATAATATAGAAAATTTGCCATTTAGAGTTGTAGCAATATTTTCAGAAGCTTCAGCGCTGAAATGAACGATAATTTTGCTTCCTGGGATTTGTATATGTACACCTCTGCCCTCTTTTCACTGATTTCACAGGTCAGTAATGACTCATGACCTCAGTTCTCCCTCGCTTAGAAGGCAGCAGTTCAGTAATCTCTCAGAAAGGCTATCCAGTGCAATAGCCTTTCATTTAATGGAATTACTTCAGCAACAGATATAACACATCTGTTGCAAAATCACACTGGTCACATAAAATGTATCTTAAATATTCCAGTATAACACAGATATATATTGGAGGAGATCTATACACGAGATGTTATTTGGGTGGGGTTTTTTTCCATGTTATGTAAAATTCATGCATTTAAGATAAGTAGATTTGATGATAGATATGTGTCCAAACCTCTGCAACAAAGCTACACAAACTAAGGCAAAGGGAACTGCAACTATACAAGGCCACACATTGCCTCTGGTGGGAGAAACTACATAGTACTATAAAGCTCTCATCCCGCCCTTGACACAAACTGCTCTTTCACAGATCTAAAAGACAGCCTACAGAAATACTTATTCTACAGGATATGTGCATCATTTGTTCCATATAAAGCCTAAAGTAGTATGCTTCCATTTGGCATGAAACAAGCAACTTTTAAAAAAATATATATTATTCTGGCTCCTTAGTAAAAAAGATAATGATCCCACAGTCATAAAAGGAATGCACAAGTCATACAAAACACAAGCAAACCTAGTGTGGGAAATGTCCATCCCATCTTTACTTATTACTTAATCACCATATAAACCATATGAAATCACTTGCAGTACACAAATAAATTCTGGTTGTGTGACCACTCTTTTAACAGCAGCCTTGTTGCTATAACTAGTCAACAGCCAGATCTCAAAACAGTGTATGGTAGGAGAGGCTTGCTTCAGCTGGCAGTCTGGATATTTCATCAGGCTTCTCAATTTGTGTCACTACAGCTTCAACAAGTCCTAGAGTCCGTGTGAGGTCAATTCTGATACCTGCTGCAGGGTGGTGATCACTGTCATGTTTGTGCTTGCAAATCACTAAATAGAACAGTTTTTATACTGAGAAACCAATATCTAAAGCAATTAATAAACAAAGCCCTTAGGTTAGATGAAGATGTTATATCAAACCA
>VUQK01013594.1:0-14782 GCA_015106715.1 Bujurquina vittata | reverse complement strand
TCATATATGAAATAATTTTAAAGATATATATATTTTTTGAAAAATAGTCAAACCCCCCCCCCCCCCCCAAAAAAAATAAGGAAAATTTTAAAATAAAAAAAAAAAAAAAAAAAAAAAAAAAAAAATCAAACAAAACACTAACCAGCTAAACATGTGTTAGTTTAGCAGGCCATGGGTCAGGTAAAATATTAAATGGGATTTTTCTCAGATGAATAAACAGAACACAGCTTCCCAAATGGACAACATCCAGTGTATCATGTTCATCAAGAGGACTACTCTTTCACTTTATCAACTCAAAACTGTGTTTTGGTAAATGTAAATTTTTTTTGAATATTTAAGCTGCACACTACAGATGATTTACAAAGTCTCACAGTAGAGAGCATTTCAAATTCACCTACTTAAACTCGATCTACCTGATCGAGGTCTATGTCCATAACACTCACCAAATCCCTTCATAGCCTTCCTCAGGACCTCCGCATCTTTGAGTGGGTCGGCTCCAGGAAAGTCAGTGATTGTTCCCCTGTATCCTCTCTGAAACAGAATTATTGCAGTTAGTTATTTTATCAACATTACATTATAAGATGTAAAAGAGTGTGAATGTTTATATCATTACATCAGAGACAAAGAACAAGAATACATTTTTTTTTTAATTCCAAAAGCTACTCTTACATTGATAGGTGGAGCTATCGGCATGGCTCCTCCTCCACCATAGGCTGGCATGGATGGATTTGGCGATGGGACCCCAGGCATAGGTCCTGGTGTTCCTCCATAACCCGGCATGGACGGGTTCTGTGATGGTGCACCGGGGTACCCAGACATTGGCTGGCCCGGCTGACCAGGATAACCCATTGCCGGACCTTGGTTTGGGGGCATGGTTCCTCCTGGCTGTGAGTACAGGCCATATGATTGTTGGTTAAGGATGGGGCCACCATACCCACCAGCTTGAGAGGTAGGTGGGTAGCCCCCAGGGACTTGGGCAAATATGGAAGGGTTTGGAGGAAAACCCATGACTCCAGAGATCTGGTTGGCCTGTGATTTGGAAAGGCATCTCATAATATGTGCACAGAACCTTTAAGATTTTTATGAAAAATAAAGGTTGCAGGTCACACCTTTTTTGGATTCAACTTATTCGTCAAGTTAGCATGATCAACATCAATATTTCCAAACAAGCCCCTTGAGTTGCATCCAACTTCAGAGCAGAAACTGAAGTTAATATTTCTAACATTTGGAACTTTTTCAAAATACATGATATACAAGAATCCAAATAAAGTGTGGCCAAGTTAATAAAATGTAATTTCATACATCTGATGGACCAAAATATAACAGACAAGACAATGCATGAGAAAAGAGCAATAAAAGCTGCACCAGACTGTAGGTTTAAGAAAAGAGAAGCTGTTTAGAAAAAAAAGGAAAATGGAAAAAGAAAACTGGTAATGCTGAGGATTTAGGGATGGGTACTTAGAAACCGTCTTACCGTTAAGTGAATGGATGTGATATTCCAATAATGGCTGTGTAATTCTAAGTGGAATATTTAAGGCAATAATACAGTGACAGTGCATAACACATGATTGAATAAGTTTCTGCGTGCATGTGTGGGTGACTATTTTTAGATAAAACCTACCATGCCAGGATTGTATCCAGGGTTGGTTAAGTTGTCCATACCAATGGAGGGATATCCACCAGTAGGGCCTCCACCCCAGCTGCCTGCAGAAATGAACAAAGAAGAGTTGTTTAGGAAATTTAAGGATGTATTGTGCTACTAAATTCCTAAAAAATGCATTTAACCAACTTGGGAATGACTATTCAAACTGGAACTTCCTTCTTCTTGCTTTTCTTCTAAACTACATTAGCTCAGAATGCTAGGCACACACACCACATTCCTGGTTTTTCCTCATTTGCTCCCTTGTTTTTATTAAAAACTCATTTTGAGATTTAAAAGTAGCATGCATGGATGCAGTCCCTAGCTGTCTTTTGTTTTCAGGTGATGTCATGTTTTGTGTCTTTCATTGTCCTCAATGCTTTTACACTCTGTCCTTAAAAAGTAACATGAATAAAGATATTACAATTTTTTTTTCCTTACTAGGAAAAATAATTGGTGAATAAGTACTGAAGAGAGATTGGGACTACTGTGTGTAAAAGACAGACTGTGGGACTTGGCTTATTTTTCAGTGACGAAAAGAACTCCAGTCCATTAAGTCTCATGATCCCTGGCCTATGGCCTACAAACACCACTTATCTGACTCATCGTTTCTAAAGTAGGCACCACTTCACATTAACCAAAGCACATTTTAATAAAAAAAATTGATTGGACTGTCATGTCTGTTTGGTAAATGCAAAGCTACAGCCAGCAGCTCATCAGATCGACTTCGGATAAAGACAGAAATTTGAGGAGCTACCATGGGACTAGTAAGCAAAATCCTCCAATAAGCAATTGGAGGATCAGTGTGCAAAAGAGCACACCGCCTTTAACAGTGATGCACAATGGCTTACCTGCAGGTGGTGCCTGTGGGTAGCCTCCAGCCTGTGGTGGGTAGCCTCCAGCTTGAGGTGGATAGCCTCCTGCCTGAGGTGGATAGCCCCCAGCTTGAGGTGGATAGCCCCCAGCTTGAGGTGGATAGCCTCCAGCTTGAGGTGGATAGCCCCCAGCTTGAGGTGGATAGCCACTTGGTTGTGGTGGGTAACCTCCTGCTTGGGGAGGGTATGCTCCTGGCTGGGATGGGTAAGCCCCAGGCTGTGGCGGGTATCCTCCTGCCTGAGAGGGGTATCCAGGGTAGCTCATTGCTTGGAATAAAAAACAAGTAAGTTAAAGGGCTGACTAACATACATAACCCCTTAAAAACAATATTTGCCAGCATCATTATCGTTTTGTACAGCTAACTAGATGAAAAAGTACACCATCTGCTGGGGGGAAAAATTATATGAACAAAGGTTTCTGTGAATTGCACCTTTAAATCATACTGAACATATTGACAAAGCAACAATAGCTAAGTGCTGCAAAAAAAATTAAAAATCTGTCTGCAACATTCTGTAAACCTTCAAACTGTTTCTTAAATATAGCATGGGCATGAAAAAAAACTTTAAAAAAACCCCACCAACAACAACAAAGATTTAACCATATGACTTTGACCTTAACTCTAGTGACCCCTTATACAATCCCAACCTTGCTTTGGTCAAAAGCCATCTTCCCATGAAGTTTGGTAAGTGTAGGCTGAACGGTTCTTGAGTTATTAAGCAGACGCTTCAATGGACACAGACCACCCGCCATGGTCAATCACATAATACAGCCCGTCTTTTGATGAGTGTAAAAAAATTAAGGACATGTCCTTTTTTTAAGTCCACTTTTTCAGCTTACAAACTCCTTTCAATCCTTTTTTTCCCCTCAAAAATCTAGTTTTTGTTTTAATTTCACCTAACTACCTCAGCTAATTGTTAATTTTAACTTCAGTTGATAATAAGATTATTATTATTATTATTATTATTATTATTATTATTATTGTAATCTTGCTTCTTGCCACAGCTAATTTACAGACCTTGTCCCTGGTTAGACTTTTAAGACACAACATGCCCATACAAACAAAAATCAGACAGTACAAAAAACTAACAAATGGTATGTAAGCCATAATTTTGAGTTAATTTTTTACCTGTAATTTACCTGTAATAAAGAGGACTGAATGTTTTACATTCTTCTGATTTGGGGACTGTGGTTACATCTCTGATGCTACTTGTTAAAAATAACGTCGCTTAATGTTAATGTTATACTTGCTGAATTTTGCTATGACACGCTTTTACTGGCTTCCGGTCTACTATTTGCTTAAAGCTGGTGTATACTATGACTTGGGCTACAATGATTCATCAAGTAACTTGAATAACTTGATTAGGAAAAATCCTGGATGGAATTTTCTTCCAATATCCTCAGTTTAATCCACGAATCTGTGGGGCTCAGTAGTCAACATGTAAGAATGAATATTTCATTTTGAGTAAAGTGTGTATGAATAACTAGTTTTACAACATTGAGCCTGTGTAGGCCCCAGTTTTCAACAAAAGTACTGTTAACACAATAGCAGCAGTGACATTGATGCTGTCACACACGTGATGAAAAGCAAAAAGACGGAGCCGTTACTGAGCCTGTGAGCTCAGTTGGTGTGAAAGAACACGTTTTTCTGGCGCCTAAAACAGCAGCACTTGTTCTTGTAATCACCATTAAAACCATCCACACTTTTTTGTGGATTTAGATTCATATAAAATATAAATATTAATATTTAAAAATATTAAAACCTCCCCCCCATAGGCCATTAAAAATATAAATGGGGCCAGTAAAACTGAGCCACTTACCTGGGGCTGTTGGGTTGGTCACTGAATTATTATTAACATTTATTAGCCCCAGGCACCTCTTGGGTGAGGTGCTCTGGGCATGTCTTACCAGAAGGAGGCCCCAGGAGCCATGACATGCTGGAGAGATTACATCTCTCGACTGGGAATCGCTCGGTGTTCCCCCAGATAAGCTGGAGAAGGGAAGTCTGCAGTTGCTTAAACTGCTGCCCCAGTGCCCCAGCCCCAGTTAAGCGGAAGAAAATGGAGGGACGGATGGATTATTATTAACATTAATTTAAACATGTACACCATTAGAACATCTGTGTTCCACAGCAGGAAGCACTGCATCAAACACAGGCCAAAGCCCAGTTCTGAGAATGTTGATATTCTCGCTTTTCTTGATGTACCTTTAAGGCTTACAGACACATATAATCACTCATTCACTATGCACAGAAACACATATACATCAACACACACCAAACTGCAGTCATCCAAGAGATACCATAGCACATTGCGTTATCTGACAGATAACGCATTTAAGAAAGTTTTCTCTTTAAGAAAAATTATTTTAATATGGCATGTACTGTAAGTACATTAAGAGGATTCAGGTTTTTGACATGTTTGAAGTCAAACTATTAAAAACACCACAGTTTCTAAAATGGAAAGCTATGAGCAGTTTAAAAGACCTGTCTTTTCCTCTTTTATACTGATTATTGCTTATGAATAAGACAAAACTATTTCTCATCCAACTATTCAATGGAATAACTGATAGAGTACTTGTTTACTAAAATAATCGATAGCTGCAGCCCTAGAACTAAGTTTTTCTTTTGCTATTCACCACCATCTTTTACTAATGGAGCAATGCAGAAGTCACTGTCACTGGAATCTAATGAAAGGCAGACTCTTTATTCCTTGGCCATTTGACCACAGACATGTTTAGCTCAGTGGTGGGATGGCAAGGAAACTTTCATTTTGGTTTATGAAAAGCCTGTCTTCCAACGGGCCCATTTATTCCATGGTAAAACTTACTCTAGTGGACTTAACTAGAACAGTCACTGCTTTTGCCAGAGGAGGGAAAAAGTTGTTACTGTGTTACTGCATTTAAAAAAAACACAGAACAAGGAAGAAGTCCAATTTGAACATTTTAGGTATAGCAGCTTATTAAAGTACACATCTGATAATGATGATGGCCAGCTCAGGAACACTGATACTGCGTCAGAAGGATTGTTGTGACAGCTTCACTTATAAAAGAGGTGGTTTGAGTATTTTACAGTTAAATTCTTCATCTACAAACGTATGTCTGTTTTTTTTAAGTTCAAACATGTCTTAAAATACATTTAAACCTGGTTCAAACACATTTAAATGTTGTTCAGGAGAAAAGAAAACACATCTGACCAAAACAGTCAGAGCCACATCACACAGTACAACACCCTCAGTGTTTTCAGGGGTTGGGGGTGATTGCAAACAGTTTGTTCTCACAACACCGTGAATGTTCATATTTGGACACCCTAACCCCCGACGTTTTCCCACTTTATAATTTACGTGACTCCTAGACCGACTAAACATCGTAGCTAGTGTATAACATGCTAAACACTGTGTCGTTCCTTGGAAACACAACTTTAGCTTGCTTACTGTAAACGACAACCCCGCTTCGGGCCTGCATTAATCTCTACTGAGAGCTAGCAAGATATTAAACCTGCCTCGTAACTCTATTTGCACAAAGTAGTCCTATCCTCCTAATCCAAAGTGTCGCTCGCTGCCCACGTCTAAGCTAGCTACGTATAAATAAATATATGAATAAACGAACGAAAATATTAAGCAGCAAAACGAAGCTACGACCTAAATGTGCACTTTCTAGCTTCGCTCGGCCGAACCAAAGGCAACTGTATTTAAGTAATAACCTTGACAGACCAGCTAGCGACTGCCCAGAGAGGCGAAGAGCAGGGTAAACGTCAAGCAGCAAAACGCCTTCAAAAGCAGCCCCCACGCATCCAAATATAGCTCAGGTATCAACTTTAACTAAGCTACCATGCACCGCTGTAGCCTGTTTAAGAAGCAGTTTTCGTTTTTAGCACTTACTTTGAGTGTTTTTACAGTCTCTTCCTGGAAGCTTGTGTCTCTTCGACAGTTGTAGTCTTGGCTGTAGTTTAACTGTGTGGGTGGGACGCAGAGTTTCCATCGGAGGTTCCCACCCATCTCTTACTCTATAGCCGTCCTCTGTGGCAACACCTATAAACAAATTTGTAATTGCTCACTGTTAGACGTATACACAACCTTTTATGGCTCGATGGAAAATATGAGAGAAAACGTCACAAGGTGTGTTGTTTGACTTTAAACTAACACCCTGTTCAGATGCGAATGAGTGTTAACCACCGTTCTTTGCACATTTCTTTTTTATCTTCTTGTAGCTACATGAAAGCTTAACGGTTAGTGTAACTGTTAGTGCTATTTTTTTAATAATTTTTAAAAGAGGACAATCAAAGGAAAATATTAGCAAGTGAAACATAGGTCTCTGAGCATGTACATTTGGAAAAGAAAGTGAAACCCATTTCAGTTCAAAAGTTTAACTGTTGACTGAGAAAAATTCAAGACAGGAGCGAATGTCCCAGAAAATTCACCCCTAAGTCAGACCATGCAGTGTTCTGAGAAATTGCAAAAATCTCAAAAGCTACACCTCAGATTCTTATGTTAAAGTTTATGACAGTACAATTAGAAACAGACCAAACAGGTCTGGCTTGTCTGAAGGGATTAACAGCAGAATAAAAGCAGTGAAGTCTGTGAAGATCTGGTCACGAGGAGGAATCCCTGGCTTTTCACCTTAACACCAAACTCAAGCTCTGTACGAGAAGGGCAAAAGTCGACTCCTTCTGCTGGGCATGCTGAGGCCATTTAGGGTGTGCAGGACATTACTGAGGATCTTTTATGACACAGTGATGGCCTCTGCAATCTTTGATTTTAAAATTTTAGCAGTTTTGCCTTTTTTGTGCACCTTTTTTCTTATTTATTTTTCTAATTCATCTCTAATTCAATTTTTCTTTTTTGTAACAAGTGAAATTCCGCAGTGCGAGAATTATAATGTCTAAAGTCAACAGGGCAACATAGTATTACAGTGTTATAGTTAAAGTCTAGACCTGAACCACATTGTAAGGCTTTAGCGGAACCTTAATAGAGTTGTGAAATGAAAGCCAGGAAACCTCAATGAACCGAAGCAACACTTGTTTAAGTCAACAGATGTAAAGGTGAAGGGTTTGGGAAATGGTAGTCATATTTTAGGGTCAGAATAACTTCTCTGGGAAATTAATACCAGTATCTTTTGAATTTAAGGAAGGATATTTGCCACCAGAGGGAGCCGTTTTGAAGGATTTCTCCACACTCTGCTGCTGCTGCCTTGGCTCTCCGGGTTGACTGGGACGTGCTCAACAGAGTGTGCCCCATAGAGGCCTGATAAGCTGCAGAGTTTATTGATTACTTAACCGCTGGACTGAATGGTCTGAAGTTATGCAGCTTTTTTCAGTATAGCACATAAAGATATGTTTGCAGAAGAAGGCTGAGGGGGAGGCCTTTTCCACATAAATCACTGGAAGAGTACAGAAATATTAAACATGCATAAAAGTAAGTATGTCTGATACAAATGGGGTATTTATAACCCATTGATTTTGTTTAAGTTGTAATAGAATATGTATAATGTCGTTGTAAAGCAGTTCTTTAGTTGTATCATGAATGACTCTTCGAGCAAACGACGCGCTGATTGGCTGCTCGTCCGCGGTGACGTAGAGCCGTGTTCACTGCATATTCAAAGCGCCTCTCTCTGCCCCGCTGAAATAAAGGCAGATAGCGGACCATGGGGAGCAGGGGAAAAGTTTTTATACTGACATGTTAACGCCATGACTTTTGAGTAACATCTAACTGGGACGAGGCTCCCGGTGTGAGGAGGACAGGGCCCTTTACGGGAAGAAGAAGAAGAAAAGGAGCACTTGCCATCTGCTTGGGTACGGGAACGGGGGAAAAGCAAGATTTGAGACGAGTCCAACAAAAAGAAGCGGTGGAAATCCAGTTTGGCCATTTCAATTGAAAGATGAGCTTGCTGTCTGCCATAGACACGAGTGCCTCCGTGTACCAGCCGGCTCAACTTCTCAACTGGGTCTATCTCTCCTTACAAGACCCCCACCAGACCAGCGCCTTTGACGCGTTCAGACCCGAGCCCAACTCTTCCCACCCGGATCTCAGTTTCAGCAAGACTCCCGCAGGGGCGGACCTGAGCTCTTCCCTCAACTCCAACTATCTCAACAACTTCTTTCAGCTGCAGCGAAATGAGGTGAACGACGGCATGCTACGTGCAAATATGGGCTCTCTCAGGCTGTGAGACTGTGGTTGAGTTTAGTGAGAGTTGGCCGATGTTAGTGTTACCTGTCTGGGGAGCAAACTTTTCGCATGCAGGTTGCAACATGGGCTATTGTGGTATAACGGAAATGATGTTTTTATTATAGACAAAAACTTAAAATTGCCCTGTGAAATTAACATTTTTTGGGAGTTATATTGAATACTGCACCATTATATTACTTGGTATAACACTATGGTGTAGGCCTCTATGTATGATTCCAATACTGGAAGGAAAAAAAATGCCTAGAAATACTCAGCTAATATTTTACTAACGCACTCATGGATTGCCTACGTAACAGAAAAATGAAATTAATGTCAAGTCTTTCCAGGTCTAAGTTTGTAAGTTCATTTCCCTTTCTCCTAAATGTCGCCATAACATATGAAGAGATCTTCTTTCAGCACATTTATAAGTTATGGCTCAAAGTAAAGGTGGTGAGGAAGAATATGTTTTAATCAGAGTGGCAACAGATGGAAATAGTCGTCGCCCCCCCCCTCCCCGGTCTGGAGAGAGCAGGCCACTGCAGCCCCTTGCTGAGGTCTGCTGTCTCTGACTCCTTCAAATAGACCAGGTTGTGCAAACAAAATCAATCCTTGTTTACATATTACCTATTTCTGTGCCTCTGGGTAATTTTAGGGACAAACATGCTGATAATGTGTGCAGGGCGCAAATTTGATACTCCAGAGCCACACTGTGCAAAAGTGACTTCTCTTTCCCTCACCCAAATACAGAAAATTATGACACAGAGTGGGCAGAATAGCAGTGTAAAAAAATATACAGCAAGCCACGTTGATTGATGCAGCCGATCTCTGTTCAAGCGAGGCTGTGTTGGAAACTTTAGTAGCGGATGGATGGTGTAGTCACCATCTAGAGCCGGTGTTCATTATTATGGTGGCAACCGCAGAGGGCTTTTGAAGTCATTTAACATGAAAAGTCGTCTGAAAAATTGGGCGCTCGCTTTATACATTACACGCAACTGTGTAATGCCATCAGAGTATAAAGTGTTTCAAACTGCGGGAACACACATAGAGTCTGGAAATGGTTTAAGGGGTGTTTGGGGTGGGTGGGGGGTGTGTGTGAAGGGGTGATTTTGCAACTTTCTATACTGGCTAAGCCAAGCAAAACAAACCACTGCAGAGATTTGATGATGACATGACTAACACGAAATGTGGTTGTTTTCGCTGTGAAGGATCACACAATAGTCTACTTGAAGTGAAACCGTGATAGCTTAATGAAGTCATAGTTGACAGGGCACAAGTCGAGCGCGCTTATCAGACAGCTTAAAGACTCAAAAGTCTCCTTCACAACCCCATTGCAGGCTACCCTCCCTAAATGTTACTTTTGAAACTTTCTGGATCATTCTACCTCTTATCAGTCAACTTTTAAAGTTCCCACAAGCCTGACCTAAACAGCAGTGTTTGATCGACCTCCTGCTGTGTGACACCTCATCACCAGTCCTGTGAAAACAGTCACAGATGTTCTACACTCGCCCCGCCTCTCTTGGACACTCGGTGACCGGCCATCCCCTCATCTATTGCCACACTGGGCAAAACACACAACCTACAGAGGACTCCTCACTCAGTCACTCAGTCACTCAGTCACTCGCTCACTCAGACCCACAAAAATAAACAAACCGTCTCACCCCACCATTAGCAGATGTGTGTGAAATCTGTTTCCTTTCGGGCTGACAGTAGGTGGTTTGAAGCCAAACTGAAGAAACACTCGCAACATAAACAGAGCAAAGTTTTATATTTGTTAAAATGATTTCGCAACCTGCAGTAAAACTTAACGCTAGCAAACACACAAACATGTACATTTCCATTTGGTGCAGTGATGCAGTAATACACAGAGCTGGAACACATATGACAGATGGGAAACTGAGAAACTCCAGAGATGTAGGGCTTGATTTACAACAACTACAAGTAATAAATGAACACGACTCTTAAAGCTGGAGCTGGTTAGCAAGACAATCTTACATCCTCCAGATAGAGATTTGGCTTTCAGCCCTGGTCAGGTTGCCAAGTCTAAGGTTTCTGTGCTGTGCAACATTTAACATCAACAGTAACATCATTTCCCAGACACAAGTCTGTGTCCCAAAAGGATGCATAGCCTTCAGCTATAATAAAGAGTTTATCAGTAGATTTCTTCATGCCTACGAACGCTGACGTCTTTTTTTTTTTTCACTCTCGAGAGATGTCTCAGATATTAAATGTCAGGGCAGATAATTAGCTAGATTTCCTCTAGATTAATCACCTGACTGTATGAATATTTGCCAAAATCAGATTAATTTCACCCACAGGTCAAATCATGTACATCTCTTCTGGACTGCATTTAAAAAGAGGACGGCATGAATGAGAAGGGAAATAAGGAAAGGCAGGCAATGCTTTCCCCCATTATTAATATTCAGAGGGCGTCCTCTATGAATTCACTTGGCACTTTAGCACACAACAGTGCGCCCTGTGGCTCCAAGCAGACTGCAGACTCGGACCACAGCTAGTTTACCACCAGCAGTGCATGGTGACAGTGCTGATGTTCTGCTCGGTGGCCGGGGGAACATGCTTCCCATCTTGTTTACAATGAGTCATACTTTGTCCTGTCTTCCTCTCAGGACATGCTCAGTACTTTTCCAGCTCATGAGCACAGCTGGGCCTCCCGCCAGATGTTCTGAATTTAATGAGAGAAATGATCTTGGAGGTTTTTTTGTTGTTGTTTTTGTTCACTTTTTGCACAACAGCAAACAGGACAGAGAGCAAATAAAGGAAATTGGTGTCTAATCTAAGCATATGGGAAGCAGATTGTTATGTTAAAAATTAACTGTATCTGATGTTATTTTTCAGGCCTTAAACAACAACGTGTATAAGAACGTGTCTCCCTATGGCTCCCTGAACAACATTGTGGATGGACTCAACTCCCTGACGGACCATTTCTCAGACCTTTCCCTTTCTTCGGAAACAAGAAAACCGAACAAAAGACCCCCTCCCAACTACTTGTGCCACCTGTGCTTCAACAAGGGCCATTATATCAAAGACTGTCCTCAGGTGAGACTCTTAACGCATATATATCTAGTCATCACTGTTCAATCTCTCAGTATCTTTTCTTTGCTTAATCTTGACTTTAGACCTCTTCACTGACTTTTTATTTGGTTCACACAAACCAATGATGGCACTGAAGCTTGCCGCAGTCCGTCCCTCTCTCTCTCACTCTGTCTCTAGCTTTCTTTCCCCCTCTTTTTGGATCTGGTCTGACCTACTTGCTAAACAGGCTGGCCTCTGTCTTCTGTAGTCATGTGTGTGTGCGTGTGTATGCGCGTGTCTTTACTGGCAAAGCATTACACAACAAAAACAACAAAAAAAATAACTAGATCTTATAGGCAGATGTTATGTCATGGTTGTATTTTCAAACTTTCAAATCAAAAGAGAAGCGATTTGCATCAGATCAATGTTGTGACTGCGCTGGCATGTGTGAATTAATAGTGTAGGTGCTGTTTTCTGACATGTAGCTACAGATATTACATCCACAGCTGCATTCCTCTTCAAGGTTTCCCACTGATTCAGCCTGTTATGATGCAGTTTTTTTTTTTATTTTTATGAGGCACCATGACAAATTCACCTTGAGGTCTAGCATGGAGGTTACTGAGTATGAGTGTGTGACTAATGGGGTCCCAGCTGTTGTCATCACCTCTAAACCAAAGCTTACTTTGGAAAAGAAATGTAGATCCCTGCCAATTTGCTTTCACTGTGATTAGGACAATTTTTTTTTTTTTGGAAAGGTAAGGCTCTGGTTAATATCGTTGAAACCTCTGCATCAATCTATATTATTCATATGCAGCAACAACAACAACAACTTTATGTGTGTAGCATTTTTTAAAGCAAACGCCTGCAAAGTGCTTTAGTTTGTATGCATTATATACGTTACAGAAGTGTACTTAAATTACACACACACACATGCACACACACACGCACGCACACGCACACACACACACCCACACACACACACACCCACGCACACGCACACACACACACACACACACACACACACACACACACACACACACACACACACAGTTAAACATATGGTCATCCATGCAGTCATACATGTGTGCCTGTGATGATGTGAAAATAGAGATAAATAATTGCTCATAGAGTCACAAACACAGTGTTTGTGTGTAGCTGCAAAACTAAAGTGTATATTCTGGACTAGACTGTGAACTGCTATGGCCAGTCTGCCATTGTGGTGTTACATAGCACCTTGTAAAAGCAAATTCATCGAGTGCAAGCATGGCCTAGAAGTGAGGAACACAAAGGCACTTCCCTTGGAAACGTGGAGTTTTTGAGTTGTTTTTTGTTAGACCCTATACTCTTCATGTCTTTCAGTTGCCTCTCCCCTTTGTCTCCTCTCCCTTTCCCTGGGTGAGGTACAATAGCTTAACCCCAGCCCTAAGTTTCTTTTGCATGAAACTGTAATGAGGAGCAGATGTGAGATTAAAATGCTTTGACTTGCTTTATGACATATGATGACTGGTCTCACGAGGTCTGTATAAGAACTGTATAGTGATGAAATATCTCCCAGGCAGCCCCAAATTGCAATGTGTGGGAATTAGATCATCTGCTCACAACTCTTCCTGGAATTTGGGATCGTGCAGCATGTAACCTTCCATCTTTCTTTACTGTACCTGTGGATGCGAGCAATGATCAAGTGATACTCAGCGCTGGCACAGGTGGACGGTGGAGTTATTTGTAATTTAGCGTCTTTAGCGCTAAAGCCGTATCTCTTGTATATTAAATTTCACTTTACTGTTTCAAAAAAAAAAAGGCTAAACTGTTCCTTTATTAAATAAAACCCTTTTGACAGCAGGGAGCAGTGAAATTAATCTTTCCATTGTGTATGTCAGAATCGCCCTCAGACGTCTTCTGGTTTGTATTTCAGCTGTTCGTTAAACTGCCAGCAGTAACTCAGAAAGCAGCAAAGTCTCCAGACAGCCTCAGCACCTTCCATCTCAGTTATTTAGGTCTCTCCTGGGCTTTTCCTCCATAAGTTTACCTTCCATTTGTGCTACATCATTTACACTATTGCCCTCTCACCTGTCATTGCATGCCTAAGCCAAGGATAGTTCTTCCTTATTTAACCAGCTGAAGATCCAAATAATAAATGTGGCACACAAGCAAGAGGGTTAGCCATGCTTACTTGCCAAGCTTGGCGTAATTCTCTGAACAAGAACACCGTATTCTAAGTGACCAGTACTCTGTTTCACATTGTGCAGGTGTGCGTTCCTGCTGAGAGTTTGTCCTGTCCAGGGATGCATGCCAGGTGCTGCAAAGTTTATCATCCCAGTTCAGCCTGGACAGCATTCTGTCAGCATGTAGAACCTTCCTCTTCGACTTCCCCTCATCATGCTTTATTGTGTTGTTTTGTGCTATAACTTTCAAAGGGTCACATTTATGAACTGAAATAAGTTTCTCCTTTATTTATGATGGCAACTTTCACTTTTTTTATTGCTTTGTTTTTAGAACATAAAGAGGTAGGCCAAAGTGCTAATGCATTAATTGAAATGTAAGAACCCCCCCCCACACACACACACACACACACTCACATACATACACACCATTTTTTGTTATAACATGTTAATATTGGAAACGCAGGCAAAGTTTGTGGTTGTGCTGAGAGATTTATTTTTCAGGAAACTTGTAGTTGAGTGAAAGCCACAGGCCTGGCAGCAGCTGCCCAGGGCTGCCTGTCATGGGGACAGAGGTGTTATGTAAACTGGCTTTTATTCGGAAAATGAGGTCGCTCCCCTAGTTATGAGCAGAATGCCTCTCGCTGCCACGCTTTGGCCCCGTTCCAAGATGTCTTCCACTTGCACTCATGATTTGGTTTTGTTTAGAGGACTAATCCTCTCAACAGCTGGCCCCACGTCTGATTTGAGTGATCAGAGTGATGGAGTGAATGACATCTTCAGCAGAGGTAGAAAGATGAACTCATGGAAAGTTTCTTTGCTGTAATGCAGGTTTGGGGATGTGTGTGGGTGGATCTGGCTGCTGTATGCTTTATGTGTGTCTTTGAGCTACACTGGCTTCTCGACTTACAGTCCCTCAT
>VUQK01013593.1:5022-18118 GCA_015106715.1 Bujurquina vittata | reverse complement strand
GGGGGAGGGGAAAGAAACCCCCTTGGGAGAGGAAAACAACCGCGGGAGGAGGGGGGGGGGGGGGGGGGGGGGGAGCTGAGGGGGGAGAGAGAGGACAAAAGACATGCCGTGGAAGAGACACAAAGATTAATAATAACTAATGATTAAATGCAGAGTGGGGGATAAACAGAGTGAAAAAAGGTGAATGAAGAAGAAACACTCATTACGGGACCCCCCCCCCAGCATCATAACTAAGGGAGGGTTCAGGGTCACCTGATCCAGCCCTAACTATAAGCTCTATCAAAAAGGAAGGTTTTAAGGCTAATCTTAAAAATAGAGAGGGTGTCTGTCTCCTGAATCTAAACTGGGGGCTGGTCTGTGTTCCTCGGAGGCTGCAATGACGAACAGGCTGTCCAACATGCAGTAACGAGTACAAAACCACCATCATCAACACAGTCTGAGCTACATAAGGTAAAGCATCAGAGTGTATTCTTTTCAGTCAGTGACAATTACACTTCCAGTATTCATCAAAAGCCTAAACAGAGTCTGAAGGTTCCACTAAATCTGCGTCAGCTGATTGCACAGATCTGTGTCCCAGAGGTAAAACCTCTCTACAAGTTGTACAAAAGGACAAATACACAGAACAGCACAAACAGCCACAAACACACTAAATGTTCCTTGTTAATTTGTATATCATCCCTCTCTGCATCCACCCCTCTCTTCCCCTCCACCCACATCACAACATATACACTCTTTCACATCACAATCACAGGCACACACAAGCCTTCACATTCGCTACATTAAGTCATCAATACATGAGCGCGGCACCGACATTCAGATTAAACACAAACTATGCCACACACTCACATTACATCAGTCACAGTGTTATCCTCTTTGGCCTCAAACGGAGCAGCATGGCTCGATCCACCGCCACCGCACCGCCATGGAAGAAGAGTTTCACTCCCTTTAAGCCACGCATCCAGTGTTCGGACTTCTACACTGTATCCCAACATGCTGCTGACGAGCTAAGATTTTAATTATGTTTGGTTCCAGCCCACAACAGCCTGTGGTCATTCCCCCAGCATGCTTCCGGTAGCAAGGTCACATTTTTGGATGTCTCACAAAAACCCAGCAGAGAAAATCAGCTTTGCCGCAGTTTAGAAACAGAGACGCAGGCCGCCTTTAGAAATCCCACAACAGGTTGTAAATGTGGAAGACAACACACACACACACAGCTGAAAATAAGTTCCCACGTGGCCTTGGCTATGCTGCGAGGGGAAATGTATGTTTGCTGAAGCCAAGCAGCTGGAAAATCGGTCGTCTTTGAACTGGAATTAGAGGCGGGCGGCCTCAGATGGAAGCAGGAGAGGCAGAAGGAGCTGAAGTGTGTCAGCTTCAACGAGCAGCTCAGACGATGAACCTAAACACAGCCAGACTACATCCATGGTCATTTAGGTGCATCCTAACGGGCTTGTGTGAAGGACACGTGAAAATGAACTTGTGTGCGTCCGTTCTGAATGCACAACATTTTTAGTGAGACACAAACCGCCAGAAGACAAAGGAGGAGAGGATACCGACGCGTTTTTATGCCAGCTGAAAACAGCGGACGCTCTTTTGTAAATGCCCAGCTGGGAGTGTTTGAGAGCTTTTTTCCCCCTTTTTTTAGCTGTGAGACTTTGGTTGCTATGATACGGGATATTCATGGAAGAAATGTATTGCAAGCTCAGTGGTTTTCAAACTGTGGGGTGCGCCCTACTGCTGGGGCACAGGGCCTGCAGGTAGGACAGCCAGGGGGAAAATATGAAGTGAATTTTTTCATCATTATTTAATCAATGACGAACTTTGAAAGCCACGAAGCGTTTCATATCAGTGTTTTATTCTGTAAACACATGAACAGAATTACCTCCACCTTTATTGTTTCCAGTGTTTGGTTGGTTGGCGCAGCCTTTGCCCCGCCCCTCCTCTTCCACTGTAATTGGACGGCTGGGTAAACAGTGACAGCTGAAAGATTACTCAGCGCCTGGTCACGCTGCCGGCATTTCTGGTGAAACTGTGGTGCTCCCACTGCAAAGAACTGAAAAACCACGTGGGCCTCAGTAAAAAAAGATGCTTCCAAAATGATTTAAAAGGTGCCTAAGCAGCCTACGCACGTGCCCAACATGCACTGTCTGCATCGCTGTGCCATTGCACCACCAAAAGCCTGCTTGGTGTGGCGTTTTCTATTAATTCAAAGATGAAATGGGTCGAACTGCAGTCAGCGAGATGCCGTTAATGCTTGTCAACAGCGTATTAAAGAGGGAACGCATGTATAAAAGGTCTGTGCACATGTGACGGGGTGCTCTGCGCTGCCTGTCTCCTCACATTCAGCACATCTTAACCTTTGCATTCTCTCACATGACAGAAGAGGCTTGAAGACAAGTGAGTATGTGCTGAGTGTTCTCCTTATCTGTGCATCCCGAGCTAAAGCACAGCATGAAGTGCGCTGGCTGTGTGAATGCTGCCGACTGCAGAGGCTGAGATGAGGGCCAATCATGTATGAGAGAGCAATCATACATAATCTAGAAATAGCTAGTGGAAAATAACATTTTGTCAGCAATATAACACGTTTTTTTTCCCCACAAAGCTCCACTTTGAACACCAAGCAGTTATTTTTGTAGCTGACAGACTCTGTAGACCAGATAATGGTCCAGAATGGAGAGAAAAGGTTGATGTGGCGTAAAGTGGACATGGTCTAATTTGATCATCGCTTCACCTCTGCAGGGACTTGAGAACTGTGGTCCTCCAAACACATGCAACATGCATTTTTACACCCGTCCGTCAGCTTTTAGATTCTGTAGCTCTGCTGACTGTTAGCAAGACAAATGTCCCTCTGCAGCTAGGTGCAGCAGCTAATTCAGCTCCGGTTAATGTCGGAACGTTTCTTGACAGCTAACATAGCAAAATACTTCCTGGGTGAATGCCTTCAGCTGCTTTTAGCTACCCTGCTATTTGCAAATGACTTCATCTGCTAAAATTAGAAAATAAGCACAGGCAGAGTCAGTCAACTTACAGCTAGCTGGCTAACCTTTGCCCTCAATTTTGTTCAGTGGTTGCACAATGAATGTCAACATAAAAACTGATACAGCTAAATAGAGAAATGATGAAATGGTTTATATTTGAATGTCTTTATCTTAATATAACTTCCTGCACTCTGTAACGGTTTCATAAACGCATTAGCTGGCACTGTGGTTATTAAGCTTAGGCTGTGGCTCTCCTAAGCTAAGCTTCATTAATCTAGTAAAAACTTTGTTTTGCTGGGGTTCATCGAAAGCAGTGGTTCTCAAAGTTTTTCTATCATGCCCCAGTTTTCCCGATGAAATATTTTCACACCCACAGTGAAGAATTTCACTAATTGCTCTAACGTACCTGCTAACGTACCTGCTAACGTATGCTAACATGATTTCCTTGTTGTACCATGAGAATTAATCCGCCGTTTAACATTTGTTTCTCGTGACTTTTCTCCCAGGTTGTTCGCGCCACACCTGTCATGACCCTGCGCCCCAACAGTGCGCCGCGCCCCGCAGTTTGAGAAACACTGATCCAAACTAGCCCAAAAGTCCCAAAAACTACAGTGACTGTTTGCTGCCTTTTTTCTGATTTTTTTTCTTTGGTCATATGCATCAATTCACGAGTAAAGTTGACTGTACAGGGTCAAGGAAACTCCAGGATGTGAACCATACCATCAAAATGAGACACTTGAGCAGAGGTGCAGTTTTTCCAAAGTTTAAAGCAGTGCAGGGGTCACTGAGTGGGAGTTCCCTAAACACACATGAACACGTGCATACAGGAATAGAGACGATCTATTTTTGCAAAGCAGAGATAGAACAAAGGTTAAACTCTCCTAACTCCAGGACTGTGGGCACTGCGGGTACCAATTAAAGCAAAGACACCGAGTGCAGGTACAGAAAAGAGGGTTTTAGGATCTCTCAGGTTCTCTTTTTTACACTTTGCACCTTTAATACTAAGATAAGCTGTTTGTAGCAGAGAAGTTTAATAAACCCTCTTTGCCTGGCACCAGGAAACAAAGAAAAGAGGAGTGCAATAAACTGTGCATCATTTATCGATTTGCATTCATTTGCGTTAATTGTGTCTCTGTTTTTATTCAATCCTGCATCTTTGTGGTTTTCCTGAATCTCTTTGTGTGGTCTTCTTGTGTCACTCTGTGGTCTTGTGTGTCCTTGCTACTTATTTGATTTGATTGACTTTCCAACAAAAGCACCGTTAGCACAGCTGCCTGTAAAAGCGGGTTTGAATTGCTTCCAGCCGTGTGGGGCTGCTCTGTATGGGGTTCTCTCCCATCCCAGAAAGCATCCATCAGAAATCCCCCTGCGGTTCCCGCTGAAAGACGACTGGAGGACCAGCGCTGCATTGTTGCCTCCCTGCATGCTGCCACTGCTGATGTCTCCCTTGACAACCAGACCTGTTCCTGTTCCTCTGCCTTGTGCATAATTGGTGCCTTATATATTAGTCATGTTTTTATGTTTGCAGGAGAGCACCTTAAAAAGGTATCAGTGCTCTGGGTCTGCACGATCTTCATGGTGAATGTTTTTCTCTCCAGCTTCCATGATGAGCATAAGAAACCTTAAAGCCACCACAGATAAACCTGAGGCGGACTCTCTCAGTCTAACTTCATAGGTGCTCAGGGAGAGGAAGCTAGAAAGGAAGGAGAGGCGGTGAATGCTGAGAAATGACACGAGGAAATGACTGCAGCGGGCTATCGCCATCATTAAGTGTGGTTGATGTTGCTATGGAAACAGCCCAAAGTTCAGGCCTGGCAAACACAGGTGAGCGAGAGAGCGAGTAAGACTGGAAATGAGGTGACCTTTTGAATTTTCATCTTGTGGTGAACATTTCAAAACCCTTTTTTTAATTAACGGCATGCTGATAACAGGGTGAACTCCCTGTTATCCTGATTTTGGCTTCACTGCTTCACAGACATGAAGAACTGAAGTCAAATTAAACTAAAATCATTTTTGACAAGCACACATCTGCAATAAATCAGAAGTGATTGTCAGGAACTCGTTAGCTTCATCCAAGACAGCTGGTCTGTGTAAGCCTAAAATATAGCTCCATTTCCTCAAGAGGCTTTGGATCTTGGCAGCCTGCCATCGTTAAAAATAGTTTTAAAGTGTTCGTAACAACATACCTGCTTACATAAGGGTTGCATTGACTTGCTGCACTGTGGCGTGGTACAAATTGGTACTGCACAAAGAATTATTTGGCTCTATGATGGGACTAGATACTGGTGTTTTGGCGCTGTGCCGAGCTTCCAAAGCATAGATGTAGGGACAAACGTTCATAACACAATCCACTTCAAGCAGAGAACTCAGAGTTACACACACTGAGCCTGAGGGGAAAACACAACTACACACAAAAGGACAATTAAGGGAAGCAGACACAGCTGGGTAATGAGACACAGCTGATGGCAATCAAAGGCAGTGAGACAAGAATGAAAGCAACACAAAATGCAAAACACAAGAGACAAATGACTACCACAAGAAAACAGGAAGTGATAAGCAATAACTAAACGTGGAAATGCAAACAAAATAACGAACTTAACACAGCAGAATTGACACAAATGGATGAGACGGGAAACCATAAAGGAAAAGCATCATCCAGCAGTCGTGTTCCCTTTCCCTGTGCCTGCGTGGGTTCCTTGCAGATACTCCGGCTTCCTCCTACAGTCCAAAGGCGTGCATGTTAGGCTGTTTCTATATGTTACCACTGATGTTCTGGTGACATGCATAAGCAGTTAAGAAAATGAATTGGAAATAGACCCCTTTATGACAGCTTCTATACACAGAAAGCACTGATTTTAGAAAAGTTGCTTCTCTAACACACACAGCAAAAATACAAATTTCAAGTGTGTGGCTCCATATTGTGACGAGACTGCTAAGGCACTAAAGCGGTTTGTTTTTTATGCGCTTGCTTTATTTCCAGTGTGAATTTCTTCAGCCTCATAAAGTGATCTTGAATTATGAATTTTGGGGTGCTTAGTTGCACTTGCTTTCAAAGGAAATTACAGTGATGTTAAAGGGGACCTATTATGTTTCTTTTTAAATATATTTTCTGATTGATTTTAAATATACACACACACTGTTACAATAGTAGATAGCAGTAGATTCTAATATTAAATGTAATCTTGCACTTGTGAGGGGCAGCCAATAGGAATAACGCTGGCTTTGTTTGAAACAAGATGTTTATCCTGAGACCCAGTGGGTAAAGTAAAGAAGCATTATTTTGAACTGTGAATCATGTGAATTAACAGTTTATATATATATATATATAAAATCGATCTGTCTATCAGAGATGTTGCTAATCAGACCTTGAAGGGACAAAATGCGTCAATTTTTCAGTCACTTTAGACTAAATTTGGAGACCTACTGCAAATAGTTAAGCAACCCCTTCAACCTGCGCCCCGTCTTTGAGCACTTCAAAGGCATGAAGACTGCAAGCTCACTGCACACGTGTGCTGACTGCAGCATTAGTTCGGATTTCTCTAGCTGAGGAAAAGTTACCTGCCCAGACCGTGAGTTTAAATCCAGTTTGTAACAGGTCTTTTACTGAACTTGTTGCCTGCTGTGAGCTCAGTGTGAAATTTAACTTTTGTATGAAAAGTAAAAACGTAGATGTGTGAAATAATTGAAACAAATTTGAACCCACATTTGGGCACGTGTGATGATGGAAACAATTTCAAGGTATCTGAAGAGGCACAGCTCATGAACTCTTTATGAACTGCTGGAACGTGACCAAAAAGAAAAAGCTGATGTTTTCTTTAAGTCCATATTAGATTACAGTGTGTAACACTGGTGCCATTAAAAGTAGTTGAGTTAGCAGTTCTTTTATATAATTTATGTGTAGCTGAGTAATGCAGACAGTCAGTGGATCTAGAAGAAAAAAATAAAGGTGTGATTATTCTGAAGAAAGTTCTGAATACTTTTTAATACGTTGTGGTATTTACTTACACATTTGAAGTGGATTTATGGACATTTACTGGCTTTCTGTTGTGGCTCATCGTTCTGAAAGTTCATATCTATAAAAGGACTATTTTGTATAATTTCACCAAGAAATGATGAATTAAAGAAGCAGCAACCATGGGGATTTTCTCCAATGTCAAATCCAGTCAAATGATCTCTAGGATCCAGTTCTACTAATAGATTCGTTTCATCTGTGTCAGTGGAGTAGAGTTTATACAGGGAACTTTATTTTTTCATTATTTAATTGTATCCACCGTGCAGCTGGAACCTTAGGCGAGAGTTTATTATCATTTGAAATAGTTTGTTCCTCTATTGTTTTATTCTATTTATTGAGTTTGTATTGGTGATGTTGCATCATGGGAAATGTTCCCTTTCCTTGTAATAAATTTTAAAATCAGTGAAAAATCTGAAAGCTGTGAGTCATTAACTCCTCTTTGCTGTTATTTAAGATGACAGTGCATCCTGAAGCACAAATGCAGTATTATTACCTGCACAAATGCAGTATTATAATCAGTTTTCTGGGTTGTTGTTTAGTGATTGACAGCTTGATTAGACGTGACTACTACTTAGCTTTAGGTCCAGATGGAGCTTTCTTTGAGTCACTGGAGGTTCTGCAATATGATCCTCTTTATGACAAAGGTATAATATCAAATATAGAAAAACTAAAATGAAATAAATTGTGTTTTTTGTGTGTGCGTGTATGAAATAAACATTTTTTGAGTTCCTGGATTTTAACACCATTTACATTTTGGACACAAAACTCTTACCACTAAATGATTTGATTTCAGGCTCGTGCTTTAGAGAAACTGAATGCATTAATGTGGGTTAACATGCGTTTGGCTCTGCTGGCTCTAGTTCAGTGGTTGGATGGAAGGCTGAGTTTATGTAACATATAATCCTTCTGGCTCTGCCTGTGATTTACTGCTAGCTGCTCTCTCTGCAGTTATCTTGGTCCACATGATTGTTTACACGTGTGTGATATTAGAACCGGGCCGGGAGATGGCAGCTATGGAAGCTTCTGCTGGTTAGCAGCGCGCATATTTTAAGGTTTCTTCTGGCCTGAATTTGCCCTCAGCTGTTAAACCAATAAAACCTATGTCTTTATTTTAAATGCTGGTGAAGTTCAGTGTTGGCCTGATGTTCTACAGCACCACAGTGTTGGACAAGTGTAGGTCAGTGTGGAAGCAGTTAATCCTGCACAAAAAGCTATTAAAGGGCATCTATTGTGCCCATGTTTGTTTTGTTGGAGGGGTGTTCTGTTAATCGTAATTTCCCCATTGTGGGATCAATAAAGTATCATTCATTCATTCATACTTTTATTTCTGTATTTATCTTGCTGGACCTTCAGTTCATCAACCGCTTGAAACAGTCTTAGCTCCCTTCCCCCCTTTAAGGAAACTTTCCTGATTGGCTGCGCCTCGTAAACTACAGATTTGGCCAGCATGTGGGTGGGGCTTCTGTGCTCACAACCTTGACTGTATAATAGAGATGACCATGTTAGAGGTGGAAAAAACTGCTGCAAAGCAAGCATTTAAAGCAGTCTGACCACAGGGATTACTTGCACAGAGAACCTCTAACTACAAGGACCAATTTTCAGAAACTCTTCTAGGAACTTATTTAAATTTGATTCCACTGACGACAGTAAGCTTTTTTGTCTGCTGATTTTCATCCAGGCGTCCTTCGGTCCTTCGTTAATGTTCAATCATGTTCCAGAAATGCGGGCACGCCATTTCATCGCACTCTGAGAGATGTATGAAAAAGGCCGCCCACTCCTGTGACTACCATTTAAGAATAACTGCAAAGATACACTCAATATGAAGTTTCAGCAATATTCACACAATCGTTCATGTTTAATTTCCTCCTGGCTGGATTACTGTAACGGTCCTTAATAGCAATCAACAGACTTGAGGCTGTTCGAAATACAGCAGAAAGACTTCCCACATGACTGAGTGTCTACATGACTCCTGCAGCATGAACATGCTGCCCCCCCCCCCCATCTTTAATGAGGATGGACTAGAATAGAATAGAATAGAATAGAATACCCTTGTTTGTCATCATACAGAATGTACAAAGAGGAAAAAGTGGGTTTGCTGTTAGCGTTCCCCCCCGACCCTGAAAAGGAGCTGGTTGGGTGGTTGGATGGAAAGTTATTGAAGTAATCCCTTAAAGTGGTTACAGAGTAATCACTTTAAAATGACTTCAGAGATCTTTCTTATACATTTTCTTATGTAAAATGCTAAATCATTAGCTCCCAGACAGCCTTTACAGCCATCTCTTTAGCACTTCGTGTAGACCCTGGTTCCTTTCATTTAAGGCTCCTGCTGTAGAATTTAGGGTGCAAAATGAGCTCTAACAGAGCAGCCTGTGTGTGCTCGAGGAGCCGCGGGTCGAGTCCAGAGACAGCCGGTCCGGCTCCGTCTCTGCAGATTCTGTTTGTAGCAACTAAATTGATGCTGCCAGATGCACTGGTTCGTCTCTAATGCTGCATTTAGGACGTGCTCAGCCAAACTAACTCTTAGGATTTACCACACGGCTGAAAATAGAAGGAGAATGAGAAGGAAGCTGAAAATCAGGTTAGCATGCAGCACAGAGCCACAGCCCACCCAGCCTCAATGTCATCTTTAACCTCAGGTCCTTGCTAATTACCGTACACGTCTGCTTCTCATCCTCTCTCCACCCCACCCCTTCCAACCTCACACACACACACACACTCTGAGGTCAGAACATGGCTGTAGTCTCTGCAGGTAATGAGAGGCTGTTGCGCGTCGCTGCCTCACATGTACTCGTTTGCTTGAGCAGGGTCCCCCTGTTATCAGCCTGCGGCTGACCACATCAGCCGCCTCTGACACACACATGCAGCTCCACCCAAAGCACCTCTTTCCAGCCTCGGCCTTTGGGCGCGGCGGGGCACCTCTCGGGCAGCTAACGTGACTTCTCGTGTACGAGAATCCATCAGCGACTTTCAGCCAACACAGCTGAATGATGTGGGTGTGATTTCATCAGTTAACTGATGACAGGCAGCACACACTCACGTGGTCTCCAAATATAAACCTCAGAATAAAAGATTAACCCAACCCAACCCAAATCCGGCTCTCTGCTACCTCCGCGCAGAGGTAACCAGCGGTGGAAACATAATCTCTCCATGTTCATCCAGTCTGTTCACAATGACCTGCCAACAGCAGCAGGCACGCAACCCCCCCAGCTCGTGAGCCGCTGCACAGCTGTCCACTCTGAATGCTGCTTCAGTGAGACGCACATATTCCACCAAATGAGGGTAATCCGGAGTGAATGTCGTCCAGCCAATCTCATTCAGATGGATTACAAAGAGGAACCCTTTCCTCAGTCTTTCACCTGAAACACTCAGTTTGACCATGTTGCTGCTATTTATAACCTTTTGGGCGAATGTGTAATAGTCACATTTTGGAGGTCGAGATAAGGGGTACAAGTAGGAAATAAAGACTGAAGGAGATTTCAGGCATCGTACTGCATCTCCTTCCTTCTGCTGGAACTCTGTGCACCAGTTTGCAACTTTTCAAGTTCAATTTGTGGCAGAAATGTTTTTATGTGCACAAGGAAAACCACAAAAATCAGACAGCCGGTCAAAGTTAAAGAGGAAATGGAAAATAATCCCTGCTGAGACATTCAGGCTCATCATTTCTCTTCTGCATTAGGTTTGAGTTTTTGTGGTTATGGTGCTGGCAGCACTTTTAGAACAAACTTCACACGTTTTGGGCATTTACCTGCAAACCACCACCTCCTCCTGGCTCAAAGGGCCCTTTGGCTCAGCGTGTGCCTGAATACTGCCTACCGGGCACTGAGCGCTGTGTGGATCAGCAGCAGCATTCAGAGGCAGGCAGCAACGCCTAAAGTTCGGATGAAACTGTGATGCCCAAACTGCCTTTCATTGCAGGCTGTAACCAAATATAATTATTTTAAAATAGATAAAGGAAAAAAATATTGCAATATATTTAGGTTGTAAATAACCCCACACACAGGGCTGCAGGCTGGTTGGCTTCCCCATGCTGCTGGGCGTGGCTTCTGCCAGCAGGTGAAATCAGGTGCAAACGGGGCACCGAAACCAGCAGATTTGTGCTGTTGCGGGTTTGCGTGGAAGCTGCTGATCATCTGCACACACTGGGCGACAGCTCGCTGAGCGGTAGTGAAATAACACAGAATATCCCCCTTCAAAGTAAAAGCAGCACCTGAACAACAAATTTCAAAAAGGCACAGCTTTTCCTTTGCAGTCTAACACGGTTCCTGTCGTGGTTCCAAGTCTCCGTGTGTTAGTTTACGTGGTTCTGCTCAGTCTGTTGCCCCTCCTCCTGGTTTTGTTAATGTTAGCATTTTCTCCCTTTTCTCAGTGTCTCCTCTCTCCTTGTCCTTTGTTGCGTTTGGTTGTGTGCTCGATTGTTCTGTTCCCTCCAAGATTCCTCGTTTTTTAATTCTTTGCTCCAGCTGCCATTGTTTTGTATTCTTTTTAAAGACTTCAGCATCAACCCGAGTCCTGCATTTCGGGTCCAGCTTTTGTCGCTTGGCGAGAGGTTTCCAGGTGTTTGCAGAAAAGTCGGCATCTTCCCTGCAAACTGCAGGTTACCACGGCAACCTGCTGGCAATCAAAGCAATTTCAAGGAGGTTTTTAGTGCCTCACCACACACCTCTTTGTAACCAACTTCACACCAGCAACTGCCAGCAACCGCCTGTCAACAGGTAACGGAACGCACACCTTTCCCTAGTGAGTCATGGTTACCTGGGGGTCACAGTCAGCCTCTAGACCTGCATGAACTGCAACAACATGCACTCATTTTACTGCTGGTGGGTCTGCAGGCCTGTGTGACCGGGATAACTTGGTCACATGTGGGTTAAAGTATGGACAAATGCCGGGAGGAGTAATGTTCACACCAGTATTTGTAGCGTATGCTGTATTTCGGTTTCCAAATAATCCCGTCAGCCTGCTCACAAAAACAAAATCATTCCAAATCAGTCCAGTTTGGCACTGATGCCTCCCAGCAGGAGCAAGGAACGTGTTTTGGGTAAAACGGCATCTGGACTAAGGAGCAGAAAGCAGATGAATGTTTCCCTCCATGGAGAGGAAATGAAAGTACTTGAAGGAGGCCGTGCTGGTCGCAACACGACAAAGAGCTACTGTCAGCTGCTCCCTTGTCGCCACAGCAGGTAGCGCCGCATGTTTGATCTGACAGACTTTACGGCAGATGCCCTTCCCGACGCAACACCAGACAGGATTTGTTCTCCGCCTGGAATTGAACCAGCATCCTTTTGCTTTCCAAGCAAATGTGCAAACCAATAAACAGTTAGAATCCTTTTTGTGTCACTAAAGACAATTCAGATTCCCTTCTTTAAATAATGCTTGAATAAAATGCAAACTATGGATGGTAATAATGCTACCACCAGTATTTTTATACCATCCCCCAAATGCCCAAAACACTGAGACAGTTGAACGTCACGGGCGCGGCAGATTCAGGCTCTGTACCATCTTCTGTTTGAAATCTGTCTTTTTATGAGGAGATGCTGAAATCTTTCATCACCAGTGAACGCGAATCAGTGTTGATTTACAGCGCAGATATTTTCTGTGCCAATAAAAGTTTTTGGATATGTTCCAAACAGCTGTCTGAGCTCCGTAAACCATCCGAGATGAGAGCCGTCATGTTTCAGGACAGAAGACTGTAGATATGCATATGCAATGGTGGCAACAGGAAGGACGGAGGGTCAGCCGGTGGTCACAGCAACATCTCTGCTCTCTGTTCCTCAGATCAGGACAACAGAACGATTTATACCAGGCCGAGGAGACGAGTGTGTGTGTGTGTGTGCGCGCGTGTTACTACGGATGACGCACAAGATGATTTATATAATCTCCTTTGTGTGTCACAGAGCACAAGTGAGGTTAATGTGTGTCTGAGCTGTGAGTGTGCGCCAAGTCATCGCCCCTGCAGCCGACCGTGGGGCCGTTCTTTAAAGATCCAAATTTCCACTGACGGCGTTCCCACCTGAATTCCAAATGTGACGGGATGAAGGCCTTTCCGAGTGCTCGGCTACGTGAATATTCACATGTCCGGTTGAGTGTTGCTCCCGCTGGACGCCTGCCG
>VUQK01013590.1:26483-36679 GCA_015106715.1 Bujurquina vittata | reverse complement strand
AGAAAAAGAAAGAACTTCAGTTATAAAGGATGATAATGGGTAATTATCTATCTCATACAATAATCTATATTATTTAGAAATGTAAAAGAGAGAATAAATATATTTTAGATTGAAAGCTTTTTTTCTAATGCAGCCTCATTGTTTAGAAAGCCTTCAGCAACCAGTGGATTTACTTTAAGTGGAACAGATGAGGATGTCGCATTTCATTCAGAACTGGATTTTTAGTTGCTATGCACATTTCTGTATTAACACATGAAATCCAGTTTCCACTAGTAGTATTTTACTCTGGTCACATAAAAAAACATTTTTTTAAAAGCTGATGTTCTAAGATATCGTAATGCTTTTTGTTGACCATCCTTTTTTTTCTGACTAGTCGACTCTTCAGTGCACAGTGACTGACATTCTCAATACGAAGTCCTACATTTTTCACATTTTGTAGCAAGAAATGTACTGTAGGATAATTTAGTTAAAATCAGTGTGTTATCACTTTTATCTATCTTTTATTTATCTAAACATTGATATTTGCGGTGCCATTGCGGCTGGCATGGTGCAACAATCACTGATTGCCGTTTGAAAAACAATCTGCCACTTGCTTCAATTTCAGAGGGTAGAAATGGAAGGATATATATAATATATATATAATTTATTTTTTAATTTATTTTAAATTTTGTGTTATGGTGCAGCAACCATCCAGTTACAGACGGCTTAAAAACAGATCATTGTTTTAAAATAAACAGTTGCTTTGAATTTGGACTTTTAAGTGCATTTGTGTGTAGTCTGTCTTACTACAGTGTGTAGTTTTCTTAATATTGTGGTGTTTGGTTACTTAAAGGTGCTGTGTTGTTGCTCTTTTGAATTAAAATGTGTTCTGTAATGTTCTCTGTATGGTGTCTTGTATGGAAAAAGCAAATGTTGTAAACCGTTAATTCGTTAATTACAAATCAGTCACTATCTGGCAGAGGGGAGGGCACTTTTTAAAATATGAATCTGGTTTTGGTACTGTCCAAAATCACTGTTTGTATTTCTCAACATGTCAGTTTTTTTTGTTTTTTATTTTTAACAGTAAATTTTCAGCTTTTTACTTAAATCTCCTGTTTGTGTAGCTGTGAAATTGAGAGAATGTACTACTTTATACTACATAAATGCTTAAATGTGTTAGTTTTACTGTGTTTTGAGATTGTCTGTCCAGCTTGTTCTCACAAATGTTATATATTGGTAACGCCTTGAGGATATTTCCTCAGATTTGGCACAGATATCCTCCTGGATTCAAGTATGACTAATTAGAATTTACAAAACACCTTTTTGGAAACAATTCAAGAATTCACATGTGAACAGAATGTTTTCACAGCAGCCATTTTAACATGAAATAGTACATAAACACACGTTATACTAATCCCATAAATGAAAGCTTTGTACCTAAATGATACTGACTGCTTGCATAAAGCATGCAACTATCAAGCAATAAGTGTATTAATATCACAGCAATCTCTTGATTGAGTGATTATGAGTTTTCTGTTGCTATGGTCATAAACACTTAGATCGTTACCTGTTCACTGCTGTTTAGTGTCAGTTCTCTCAGCCTGTCACTCTGTGGGATTTTACAGCAGAGGAACTTATGTGGGCGCTATCTCGAGGCTGTCACCTGATCCCTCTTCAGTTTGCTCACTGCTCTTAGGAAATTTTTCTGCATGCCAATTACACAACGGAAATAGCTTGCAGCCACTTGTTAATTTTGTAATCAGTTTTTGAATGAGACGCAAAGGCATGACTAAAACTTAGGAAATCACATGAGAGTCTTTAGAACATATCACCACCATGGCAAAATCCCGATTCATGGAAAATAATTTCAAACAGCACTGTTTATACAGATTAGGAAAAGGTGCACATTTAAACAAGAGGTTTTAATAACGGGTTATGAATTTGCTATCTGTATGGATAACATAGAATTGGGATCTATAAATTTATCTGCAGTGCCAGGAATTCCCAAGTCATCAGTTGGCTGCTGCAGACTGCACTGCCGCCACTCCCTAAGTACTGTTCATAAATCAGCCTTGTCATGTAAAATGAAACGGTACATTACATGTTCTCACACATATCACAATAGTCACAATAAACCCTTGTGAAGTCTAGAGTACCTTTTTATGTTATTTCCACTGTTACTCAGCCACCAGGTATCAGGCCTTAAGGCTGAGTTTCTGACTGTCTCTTTGTCAGCCTCGGCCCCTCTCTGCAGACTGTGAGGGAGTGTTTCCATGTAGGTGTGGGTCCTGCTCTGGTCCAGCTTAGCATTACTCAGGAACTGATATCCCTCTATCTAGCTTTGATGAGCATCAGGCTTTCTTATTATATTGCAGATTGTGTAATGTTTTGTGTGCCTTTACTGATCTTTTGTTCCCTCCTCTTTGTTTCTTCACCTTTTTTTGTTTTGTGTCTCTTGCTGTCCTCCCACATTCCCACGCACCTGGACTGCAGGCTGAGTCCGGTTACGGTTCAGAAACGAGTCTGAGGCGTCATGGTTCCATGTTGTCGCTCACCTCAGCAGCTAGTGCCTTGTCTTCCACGTCCACATCCTCCTTTAAGGTAAAGCAGTCATCAGTGACTAAGTTGAAAGATCTGGTTAAACACATCAACTTTGTTTCTGATTTTCTGTTTGCACCTCACCTACTTCTGTTGCTCAGAAGGGGCACAGGTTGCGTGAAAAACTTGCAGAAATGGAAACTTTCCGGGATATCCTGTGCAGACAAGTGGACACCCTGCAGAAGTACTTTGACTCTTGTGCCGATGCCGTTTCCAAAGATGAATTTCAGAGAGACAGAGGTAATTTGTGGTTTAAACACACCAATTACTGGGCTTGCTTAGCATCAGATTTACTTCAAATAGTTAAAGTTGTTTTGAATTGATTCTGTTTGTGAAAAATATAATAGAGCAGTGTGGGGGAGTTAGCTTTGTTTTTACTGGCAAAGCAGAGCATTTTTTTCCTGCTTCATGCAGCATGAGAGTTGGTAAGGCTCATTGAGAAAGTATGCAGAAATCAATAACTGTTAACAGGACATTATGTGGATTCAAACTCTCTGGCCAATCTTTTATTTTTTGTGTGCTTTGTCTATTCTGTTTATTGAATATGTATTATAATCCCAATTTTTTTTTTCCCCAGAAGATAAGCAGTATGTTACCTACAAAATATCCAGTTACCTGGTAACTGTAGGATTGTTTTATTAGTCAGTGTAATGGAATAGGTTTTAAAGTATTAAATTATACACTAAAACCTATGCAGGTCTACAGAACAGGAAGAGAAAACTATCATCGCTTGTTGTTTTCTAACCAGTAGTAGAGGACGATGACGATGACTTCCCTACCTCTGCGAGACCCGACGGCGAATATAATCACAACAATAATGGCAGCAAAGAGAAATGTGAGTCTACCTGTAAACACTGTGTGACTCTCCATTGCATTACTTGGCCTGATAGTAATAAATTCTTTGCAAACGTGAACAGCACTGTTTATTTATTTATGTTTTTACTTGTGTTTTCTCTGTTCCCATCTGTGCCAGTGTTTTCTCCTGCCAATCCTAAAGGTATTAATGGGATAGACTTTAAGGGTGAAGCCATCACTTTCAAAGCCACCACAGCAGGCATCCTGTCTACCCTGTCCCACTGCATCGAGCTGATGGTGAAACGAGAGGACAGCTGGCAGAAGAGACTGGACAAGGTATGGCTTTGGACTGAGAGTAGTTTCTTTTGGGCGTGACTGCAACCAATGCTGTGGGTATTTCTGCTGACTGAGGAGCTGAATGCTGCTTCCAGAGTTGGCTGTTATGTGTTGGGCTCTGTTTTCAGACCGTGGTGCAACACTCCATTGTCTAGACTTGATGTTAAGGTGATGCAACATTTACAGTTTAAAAAGGTGCAGTGGTTGTTTTGGAAAGGGTAGATGATGATTTATTGCAGTTTCTCTCCTAAATACATGGCTGTGAATAAAAAGTGTAGACTTGGATGTAGTTCTGATGTGCTTTTATTATTTTTTTAATCCTCCGCTTCATCTTTAAGTCTTTATTTGTTCTTCAGTCTGTATTTGTATTCTGTTCAGTGGTTCATTATTCTGGGGTTCTGCTCTTGCACTTTATATAAATATTAAAGTCTCTTTTATGGATTATACTGCTGGCAATATATTTTTTATTTTAGTACTTCATCCTGCTGTAAATGCAAAACAAATCTGATCCAGTCCAAAAGGGGACTGGAGACTGTGCTCAGGCAGCAAGAAAAGTCATTCCAGCAGTCGTTTCTATAATCCAGCGATCCAGAAAGTAGTGATAATTATTGAGTGAAAAATGTTAATGTAAATCTGCTACCAAAATTAACAACTATAGCTCAGTAAACATACTGATAAGTGGAAAAGTTGCTCATCAGAGTTCCCATAACACTCTTCTATTCATTGATAGTGGTCGGTGTCTTTAAAGGAATGCTCTTTAGAGCTTATTGTATTCCTCATCTTGTCAAACCAGTTTTTTTTCCTCCCTTTCCTGTGCAGGGCAGGTGTGCTCCTGCCCAGCCCTAGAAGCCAGGAAGTGTTTCCAGTTAGTTAGACTACCTGAATGAAACTACCTCAAACTTATCTGTGTTTGGTGATGTATGTGAAGTTTAGCTTTGGATTTGGGGTTTAGAAATAGAAATAGTTACAGAGCAAACACTTACATAGCATAAGTTTAAAAATAATGAGTACTCTGACTTCAAGGCAAAGTTTACCAAAGTGGTCACTACAAAGGAGGACAACTGAGCTGCTCAAACACCAGACACAAAAATGGATACCTCTGCAGACCTGCAGCCATTTCTTTACAGTAGGTCTCTGTATGTGTGTCGTTGTTGTATGCAGCTGACAGCAGTATCATGCCTAGGGTTGCAACGGTATGATATTTTCACGGTATGATAAAACATTCCAGAAAATATCGCGGTATTGCGGTTATCATGGTATCACCCTTTTTTGCAAATATTATAAGTTGCACTGACCCTTAAAGAAAAGACACGTTTTTTTGTTTAAAAAATTATTTTATTGTACTTGGAATCATTTTAATGGTTGTTTTGTTTAAAATGTCTCCTATAGATCTCTTGTTTTTATTTTATTTGTAAAAACTGCAATATTAGAATAAGGAAAAAGTCAAATCTGTAAATAAAATGAATCTGTCTCTTTAGAAAGAAAAACAATCTTGTCTTTGTAAACAAATGTGAGAAAAAGTGCTGGAGTACGAGTACACACAGACATGTGTACTATTAGAATTAAACATCCTGCATTTAAAATGTTCAGTAAAATATGAATCACTATAAAAACACATTTAATATCTGAGAAACTGATCCTGGGTCAGTGTCTGATCAACTACTGTTGACTGCTTTTTAACACGCGTTGTTCTGCTAAGTTAGTGGGAAATAAGCAGATCCTGCAGACAGAGGGGATTATTGCAGACATGATGCTCATAATACAGATTTCACTCTTAAGGCTTTCATACCGAGCCTGATTTTAAGGCCTGAAAAATAGACGCGAAAAAGTTTTAACGTGAACGCACGTAAATGCCGTCTTTCACTTCCGGGAAAGGCACTTAACACGGGACATGCGCATCCAGCACAGCACGCGCTTCACGGCCACGGGCACGTCTGTAGTTTGGATGACTTTTGCTGGAGGTTAGCGTGTGGACCGAGCATTTGTTAGAGAGACAGCTATTAACGAGATACCTACTTTAATCTGCACGGAGGGATGGTGTCGTAGATGTGAGAACAAGTTTGAAGTATTTCATCCTTTAGCGGACACTTTTCTTCCACACTATTTGCAAACGGGATACCATCGTCACGCACATTTGGTGCGTATCCGAAGTACTTCCACACTGCTGATTTTAGTTTAGCGTTTTTTTTTAACTGAACCTGTCGCCGGCGACAGAACATACTTCAAAGGTGCCGCCGTTCGCCGACTCCCAGCGACAAATCCCGTAATACCCCTATATAGCTTTGAAGTGCACTCTCCGAGCTTTCAGGAACCGTTTGAATTTTTCCCATTGGACAAACGGTCACGGAGTTACGGTAAAAAAGCCTGCCGTTCAAAGTTCCTTTGATCACCCGACTCCCCGCTGATACGCTGATCGCCGCTAGTAAGGGCGGGGAACCGGTGCTTCAGCGGGGATCGCCCGGTGTTAAAGGGGTACATCTGTCGCCATTTTGCCACTGTGCCTGACAGCGGTGCCGCTGACCAAGAGGCAGCCGAGACGGAGCGGAGCTGCGCATCGGTGTGCGAGATTCTCCGCTGGCTTGCCTTTTTTCCCTTATTACCGGTAATAAGCAAACCTCCATGGTATGATAACCATGTATTTTAATACCATGGCATACCGTGAAACCGGTTACCGCTGCAACCCTAATTTCACGTCCTATTTTATTTTTTGGGCAGTGCTGGCTGGAATATATCTACGCCTTCCTTTACACTTTGTTCAGTTTCATTGTTATTTTGTCTGTTTTT
This sequence comes from Bujurquina vittata, assembly GCA_015106715.1. Taxonomy (NCBI): domain Eukaryota; kingdom Metazoa; phylum Chordata; class Actinopteri; order Cichliformes; family Cichlidae; genus Bujurquina; species Bujurquina vittata. Next base: position 30,187 of record VUQK01013590.1, on the reverse strand, counting down.
CTACATTTAATAGTATTTCTTTAGAGCTTTGTTGCTTTGTATTATAGTTTAATTGTAAGCATGTTTGCTGCAGTCTTGATGATATTTTTTGTTTCAGTATAGCTGAAATTGCATGGAAAGTTAGATTGTATTTTTATTCATTTACTTTCACAGACATGTAAGTTACTGTGTTTCTGTTACTTTAAGTGATAGATTTTATAATACCAGTGGCACTGGAATATAGTCCAACCACTTCAGTTCTCTATTGTATACCAACAATCTGTTGTTTATAGATTATTTGTGTGAAATGACATTAGTATTGGCCACTGGAAAGTAACATTATCGACTCAGACAGGTACCACCATTATATTTAAAAGTTGTTTAACACATGGCTGAGTAATGTGATAGTTACACCTGCTTTTTTTTTTTGTATTTATTTAAGCATAGAATTTGGGGCGATGGGAAATGTTTTCACAAAAACTCCTGACAATGTTATGAGAATGAGGATGGGGACATTGTCTGAAGTAAGACATAACACACAACAGGAAATGGTTTATTTCGGTCCTCTCATAATTGGAAAAACTGTTTGGTTTTTTTTGTGAGCACATTGCCTATTTAAAAAGGAAACAGGAGTTCATGGACTTGACTAGAAATCACGTTTTTTGGGGGGGCGGGTTGTATACGCAGGCAGGTTAAAAACCATTTAAAGTACGTTCTGACTGCATTGGACAGTTGCGTTCTCACGTGTATCTCTGTCAAATAATATCAAGCAAAGTTCAGGACTGCAGTGTGGGTTTAATGGGTATTTCTGTTTACATGCTGCATGTTTTTATCTAATGTTTCAATGCAGCTAAACTTACCATAATACCTAATCTGTGTGTTTATGCAGGAGCTGGAGAAGAGGAGGAAGGTGGAAGATGCCTACAGGTCTGCTTTGAATGAACTGAAGAAAAAGTCACACTATGGAGGCCCAGACTATGAGGCACGATTAAATCAGATAATTAAATAGATTTAGAAAAAAAATAAACAGAAGGAAGAGTTCTTGATGTTGCATGTGGTTGTGTTTTTTTTTTAATATATACCATTCTCCATCTTGGCTGGGACTTTTCTTACAGGAATCGAAAAATTCTGACATTGTGTGCTTGTTGTTGCTTTTTCACAGGAGGGGCCCAACAGTCTGATCAATGAAGAAGAGTTCTTTGATGCAGTGGAAGCTGCTCTGGACAGACAAGACAAGATAGAGGAGCAGGTGTGATGAACATCTAAATTAGCTTTTATTTCCAAAAGCAAAATGCCTTGCACAGTTTAAAAAAAACAACAACGCGCCTTTAAGTTGCCTTGTTAATGCTTAAAGGAGACATATCATGCAAAATCCACTTTTTTTAGCCCTTAAATACATTTTGTTGTGGATTTTGAGCGTATAGCAGTGTGGGAAATTTAAATGTGTTCTCTCCCAGAGCTGCGTAGATATATTTATATTCTTTTTGGGTCATAATTTTCAGTCTGTTCAGTTTTCTCTAGTCCTTGTTACATTTTCTTGTCTATTACGTCACAGTATTTGCTGTGGATCTGCGGACTTCCGGCTAACCAATTTTGTGAATCCTCCATTTTTGTTCTTGCAGCGATTTTGCTGTCCAGTTCAGTTATGCCGAAGTTGCAAGTAGACAAGTGAAAATGTTCGGTTGTTGAGTGTATTAACCCACACTATTCCTTACCACCACCCCCCCACCCCCCGGGATCAGAGCCTCTTCAAAATGCCTGGTTAAATTTTATTTATTTTATTTTTCTAGGAAATATTCTCACATCAATGGGAAAAGTCCTCGTTTCTCTGCTGATAGCTAATCGTATCGCTGCTATCAAACTACAAAAATGGCTGAATGGGGTGGAGTGGAACGCGCTGTGACGTGGGGGGGGGGGGGGGGAATGTCTCATTCACATTTAAAGAGAGCGCACCAAAACGCGTTGCTCTAAGACGAGCCTCAGAAACAGTGTAAACTAGGAGTCTGTGGAGCTACAATAACGAGGAATTCAGACCAAAGCGTTGCAGTTTTACTTTATATAGACTATATGTGAATGATTTACATACGAAAAGGAAGGTTTTAAAAGCATGATATGTGCCCTTTAAGCATAGTTGCATACCAAGATGTTGTCTTTTCCTATAAAACAATGTGTATTCTTGATCTTTTTCACCTTACCTCCTCCGCCATTTCCCTCAGTGCCAGTCAGAGAAGGGCAGGAAACCTCGACTACCTCTGGCTTCTCCTAGCGACGCCTACTCCACCATCGGTACACATAGATTTGCCAACAAGGTGCGCAGCATATTTTTGTTTTCACTTTACCTTTCACCCTATTCCTATCCTACTTTGTTCTAATTTAAGGCTACAAGTTGCTTCTCTTTTCTTTGCCTTTGACAAATCAAAGTCAGCTTAGAGCCAGTGTGGCCTTCCTTTTTGGTGCTGACACCTGAAAAATGCCTCATCTTAACTGTTTACTCAGAAAATAATTTTGTGCTCACAATGTTTTTCAAGAGCTTATATAACCCTTCATACGACATGCTACTTTAGCAGGTTGTGGTTGGTTGTGTCCTCTGCTCTGCTGCCGTGGTGTCTTTTTCAGTTTTTGTTGTTTGTTCCTTTCTTTTTCAACCCTCTCTCCGCTGAACAGCCCTATAGCCACTCTTCTTCCTTGTCCTCGATCGAGCTAATCAGTGCTTCAGATGACATTCACAGATTCAGCCCTCAGGTACTGTGCTTGGTCAACTAAGAGCAGCCTGCTGCTTTACATGACAGACAGAGAGCATGAGCAAGCGGCATGTCTACTAACCACTTTCTAAAATTTCCTGTGCTTTGAGGATTAGGATTAGGGTACACAGCTGCTTAATATACATTGATCTGTGAGCACAAAAACCTAACCTATTCAGATGTGAAATTTCCAGAGAGAATAGGCTGAGTTCTCCTCACCACATAATGGTCACCACAAAGTGGGTCTATTGGTGCATGCCAGGAATTTGGTTCATTTCCACCTCCTCCTTTCCTCACTGCACTCTTCTCCTTCCACAGCATGAACAGGCATGATTCCAGTCTAGCTATGCACTGTATTTTTAACACATTGTTGAGATGTTGAATAACACCTCCAAGCAGTACCAAGTGTCTAATATTTATTTGGCTACTGCTCAGGGGATAATGTATTTGCTTAAGATATTCCTGTGATTCCAATACGCTGGTATTTTTCTCATGCCTCCTATCTTGTTTAAAAAATGGAAGCACAGGTGGAATGTGCGTTGGTAAAAACAGTAGGACACTAACATATGAATTAATTAATATCTGACTCTTAGGTGGAGGAAATTGTGCAGAATCACATGGCTTACTCTATCCAGGAGGTAGGGGGAGATGCCAACTGGCAACTGGTGGTAGAAGAAGGAGAGATGAAGGTGAGTGCAAAGAATAAAAGCTCTAATGAATCATTTTTCTTATTTGCTGTGAATATTTAAATCTCATTCACTTTTTAAAAAGTGCTGTAATAGTAGTTTATTTGCACTTCAATGGAAAAATACAGTAATTTTAAAACTGTGTCTAAAAATCCGCTCAGGTTTTAGTCACTGTCGAGGGTGTGAGTATGTTTATAGTATTCTGTCTCTGGCTTTGTGTAACAGGTGTACAGGAGAGAAGTGGAGGAGAACGGCATCGTCCTGGATCCCCTCAAAGCTACACATGCCGTCAAGGGGG
>VUQK01013589.1:0-15829 GCA_015106715.1 Bujurquina vittata | reverse complement strand
CGTTTTTAGTTTAAGTGCAGTTATACAACAATATAACTTTTTTTTAAAGAACACACACACACACACACACACACACACACACACACTCATTCAAAGATATTCAAAGATGAGAACTCAGACTTTTCCAGAAAGAAGCAGCATAGCAAAAGGCAAATGCATCCTCTTTCTGCCCCAGTTGCATTATTGTATGAAAGGGGCTGCAGTCGAGTTGCTGCTCTTCCTCTGCATCAAAAGGATAAGGCGAGATCACAACAGCCTGTGATTTGAGGACAGTCATAGTTAGGGGGACTTGGGCTCAGGGAGGGGCAGCCATCTGCCACAACTGGTTGGGGTGACGGGAGGGAGACAGGACAAAAAAAAAAAAAAACACTGTGCAAAGCACCAGAGATTAATAAGATTAATAATAACTAATGATTACATGCAGAGTGGCATATATACACATAGAAAGTGACAAGAAGTGAGTAAATAAGACACACTAAGTGTCTCATGGGAAACCCCCTGCAGCATAACTGACTCTGTCAGCCGGGCTACAGTATTGAAAACCTCGGGTTGTTCTTATTTTCTTCAATTAGTGATGAATAGTGAGATGTCCTAGCTTTATGGAGGGCCTTAACAAGCTTTTTTTTTCCAGGCTAAATGAAGATCTTCTAAATTAGCAAGAAATCAGTGAGAATTTCCTCTTTAGCTTACAGGTTATCTGCGTTAAGCGGTGCATTTGTGAGGTATACCAGGGAGTCAAGCGCTATATCTTAGCCTTTCTTTTTCATGTGAGCCACAGTATCCAGATTCTTATGCAGTGAGGATGTAAAAGCTGCTCTGCACTGTGCTGGCACATGGCATTGAAGATGAGAATACTGGAGGAATTTTATCCTTAAACGTAGTTACTGCACTTTCAGAAAAACAGCTACTGTAATGACATTTATTCCCCACTGCTGTGTAATCCATTCTTGCACATTTAAATGCTATTAAGAACTGATCAGATTAAAGAGGGCTTTCAGGGAATACAGTTAAATCTTGAGTTTCTATGCCATATGTCAGAACAAGATCTAGAGTGTGATTAAAATGGTGCGTGGGTGCTCATTTACATTTTGAGAAAACCCAACTGAGCCTAACTATAGATTAAATCTGTGTCTTTCGCTGATTAATAAGTGGAAAATTGATGCTTGTCCTCCTTTTCAACCTGTGCTTTGAGGACTCGGTTAGAGTTAATGTAACTCAGGGGTGCTGATTTATTTTAATTTAACATGTTAATCGTGCATTAACCAGGTTTCTGTAAGGCAGACTAAATCAATATGTTGATCAATTATTTAATAATTTACTAACAGGGACTTAGGAGACAGAGACCTATTATTTGGTGCAGTAGAGGATGCTATATTGTTCTTTCTTTGTGGATTTTTATATTTAAATCTTTTTTTGTTTTGATTTTTGGTTTATTTTTTGGTGGTCTGGGAGCAGGCATTTTCTGCAGGGTTTTTTCCAGGGTGCAGAGCCTTGCCTCCAAAGCTACAAACAGGCTACTTTTGTTACAAGCACTGTTACTAATAAAGAAGTAACCAAAACATTTGACACACAGAGTAAAGTTAATAGCTAGGCTAAGCTAGCGAATCTCTAAAGACACAATAAATGAATACTGTGAATATAATTTACAGGTGGTCTGGCAGAGGGTGCGCTTTGGATAAAGCACATAAGGATTGCACCATGAATTAACTTATCTAAAGATTTATAATTAATCAGCTGCACAAAACACCACTGTGCTCTGTAACAGGGACAGGAAGTGATACCACAGTAAGGGCCAATACTTCACTGTGGGCAGTGATGCTGGTGTTCCAGCTGTTTCCAGTTCATGGCAGGCTTGAGCATTAATGGTTGTTGGGGTCTCCCTGAACCACCTAACCAATTCCCTCTCATTTGAGGGTGACAGTTTGGGTCTTCTTTCAAAGTGGTAACACATCCAAACTTGTTCTTAGATACAATTGTTTAAACTGATCTTGAAATCTGCAGTTGTTTAGAAATGGCTCCAAGAGATCTTTCCAAATCTACAGTTGTCCTCCTTAGATCTTCAGTAGGTTCCTTGGACTTTCCCATAAGTATTGGTCAATCCGGTGAGTGTTGTCAAATCCTTTTTATGCCAGCAAGGAGAAACTACAAGTTGTAGTCAATCATGATCACTAATAAGAAGTTAATACTCAAGTTAAAATACACTGTAGACCCTTCAGTATCACTTATTAAAAGATTTAAATCAGTGCTGTGCGGATTAGAAAAAATCCAACTTGGACTCAATTCTTGTTTTTTAAAAAAGTCATTAAAGACGTATGCTTTACAATCATTACACCCTGGCAAAGAACCTTTCAAATAAATTTATGTGAGCCAATTTGCTACCTTTGGAAATATATATTTGGAAAATATCTTGATAAAGGTATTTTCCAAAGATCCTGGAATTGTCAAATTTGGATTCAGTACATTGTTACTGTATATAAAACATTTTTAAAAAGCATATCTCTGAAACAGAAAATTTCTGTTGACCAGTGTTATGGTCTCCAACTTGTAATTTTTTCTCATAAGAAAGCTGTTTGGGACAGTTGATTCCTAATGTAATTCAGTCTAAGATGTTTAGGCAAATTGACTAAAAATAATAATAATTTGTTTTAACACACCCAAAAGGACACATCGTTACATGTTACATTTGTGCAAATCATTTAATTTCTGTTTTTGCACAGGCTGTTGCTACAAAGTGGAACAAAAACCACTGATCTGAGTTGTGTAGTTAAATTTATAGACAGGTGAAAGTCGTCTCTGAGGAATAAGAACAGAATTAGATGTAATTGAAGCTGATCAGCATCAGCTGATCATAAATTGTGTGTGTGTGTGTGTGTGTGTGCGTGCGTGCGTGTTTTCTGTCTCTGTAAAAATAGGTGAGTTCAGTATTCACAACGATATAACATTATTTTCCAGAGGAAGAGTCAAGAGTCAATTGGTCTTTGACACAAAAGCTTAAAGGTTAGAAGAGATTGTAGTGAGCAAACAAGCTGCTGGTTAGGGTTGGGGCTTTGACGCTGTGGTGTCTAATTGGATAAGTAAACATTTCTTTTAACCTTCCTTTTGCTGGAGCCAGTAATGGATCCCATAACCATGTGTTCACCTAGAAAGAAGTGGTAATGGGCAAATGTTTACTTACTGCTGCCCACCACCAAGCATATGGGATACTGCTGATGGGAGATCCCTCGGTTTCCCTTTCTGCTGAATGCAGGAGAGCAGAGAATGTGAAGATTCCCAAGGTAATAAAGAGGAAAATGCAAGAGGCCTCCTGGTAGCACCGCCGCAGCGTAAAAGCAAAGGCCCGCATGCCGGTAGAGTGGCGGGCTAGCTTCAAAATCCGAAAGATCCGCAGCAACTTGACAATTTTGAGGACGTGGCTGAGCTTGCTGACCCGAGCTATGGCCTTGAGGTCCTCCTGTGCATTTACATCCTCTGAGTCAGAAAGAGCCTCAAAGACTATCTGGACAAAATAAGGCATGACCGATATCAAGTCCACAAAGTTGAGTCCACTGTTCAGAAACACTGCAATGTCAGGAGTGGTGATAAGACGAATCAAATACTCAAAGGTGAAGAACACAATGGTGACGATCTCTACCCATTCCATGCAGGTTTTGTCACTGATTCTGTATATTTGTAGTTCGTCCACAGTGTTGAGACACATTGCAGCGATGGACAAGAGCACAAACAAGTTGGAGACCAGAGTGAACATCTTCGCAAGAGTTGACGAGTATGGATTCTCCGCAATGTTCCACAGAGTCATCCGCATATCCCCAAACATCATGTCCTTGAAATATTCATCATTGTACTTCACCTCGATCTCAGCCATGAGCTCCCTTTCCACCTTCAGGGTCTCCTTCACCTCATCTACCTTCTCCTGAAACATCATCCAACAGCAGAACTGAGTGTCCTTCAAGCTCAGGCCCCAGTATGCAATTTCTTCCTCAAAGTGGATGGGGCACATTTCCACTATGATCCACAGCACTCCGCTGGTGTAGAAATGACAGATGTGGTGAAAGAAGGCAGGATCACGGTCAAAGAAAAACTCATTCTTGCACACAGAGTAGTCATCGCAGAGAGTGAGGAGTTTTTCCTGGTCCCTGCAGAGAGCTAAGGCGCCTATTCGTGTGTTAGGATACCTAACAGCCCACATTTTTGGAATGTAAAACATTTTCCCTCCTACATTGATGTTCATGTCCTGCTGAAGTTTGGGTGTCTTCTCACATTTAGAGCAATCGTCTTTAATCCCAGAATTGTCCAGACTTTCCAATGAGCTCCATGCTTTTATTGTTTTCTCCTGGGAAAATGGGAACGTTTTGTTGTCCTTCACACCCGTTGAGAGAGAGCTGACACTAGAGCGGCGGTTTTGCAAGCATGTTTGCTGCTGAGTTTTCTCTGCACAAGCCATAGCAGCCGTGGATCAAGACAGGAAAGCAATGCCACGGAAAAAAAAGAGGAAAAAAAGCATCAAAAGAAACATTCTAGGAAGGGGATGCAGTCAGTATGCGGTGAATCCATGAATCATTTTGTGTATCCGGTCCTGCAGCAACTTCTGACACCCCAGTGAATAGTGGGGATTCTAGTTTGGTGGCTGTGACCGATAGGGTACTCCAGGAAGTCAGAGAACAGGAGGAATTTCCTGTCTGCCACTGCAAAGACAACACATTGGGCCTGGAGATCAAGGACAAGCAGGAGGGATTTTATCTATTTAATCCCATTGGATTCCTTCCAAGTTTCCTTAAGTAGCTTTAATTTTAGGAGTTAGGGGCATGGAGGGCAGGATTAGTAAACAAAGTTAATATAGTGGTTTGTGAAGTGACAAGGCAAGCTGGGTAGCTGAGTTCTAATGTTGATTTAAAGCAATACTAAATCTATATCTTCAAATTTGGTCAAAGGGAAGCATGACCTGATCACAGATGCATCCTTTTGTTTAAAAAAAAAATACAGTACAACAAAATTTGGCACACTGTAAAATGCAAAGAGCTGGGGTTACAATTTTTACAAGAATATTTCCTCATTTTTTTAATTTGATGTGATGAGCATGCTTTTAAAAAGTTGTGCCACGGTGAGCGGCTGAGTCTTTCACCAGTCTGCGAAAGACAGGGTAAGAAGTTCCACAGTTAATAAGAACAAAAAAAACTCCAAACATTTCTCTAGCAAAAAAATGACAAAATTATGGGCTTGAAGGATCAAGAGAGATCTCTGTATGCAACAAATAAAGACTGTCAGTGATCTGTCACCCCTTTGGGACCGTGGCATTGATAAAAAAATAATATTGTAGTGGAAATTGCTGAAAGGTCACAGTAAAACATCTGAAAGCGACTCTCAGTGAGAACAGTTTGTGGCTGCATCCACAAATCTGTTACACAAAAACAACAAAACATATATATTAAAAAGACCCATAAAAGATGGTACAGTGGAAAATAATCGGGTCTGATGAATCCATCTCTGGATTTAAGAGGAGAGAGACCACCTTGCTTGTTTTCAGTCCATGCAGTTCAGACTTTGGTGAGCAGGTGATGGAGACCATCTCGGCTGTCACTGGGTGAGAGTTGAGGTACACCGTGGAAAGGCTGCCAATCTATCACAAAGCTAATAATATATGTTCCTCCAAACCTGCATATATTATTCAGCATTAATAGCAGCTCAATAGATAAACGAGCAATTGCTGTTTCTCCAGGAGCCCAAGGAAGCCAGCCATCATTTGACTTCACAGTAATCAAATCACATGTTATCAAGGTCTCGGACTAACAGACAGTTTATATAATAGTAGCAATTTCAGCATAGATAGTGGAGATTTAATAATTAAAAGTTAACTCTGATGCAGCCAGACACCAAAACCTGAGCTTATCATGGAGACACAAAAAATGGATTTAAATTTTCAGTGTGGAAAATGATGTAAAGCAACAGAGAGGGTAGCTCATTACGCCAAACTTCAGCATCATTTTCCTGCCATAACGTCTTTTTAACAACAAGCCACTACAGGGTTTATCAGCCCTAATAAATTATGCATTGAGCACTTGTGGCAAGGACAGACTTTTCTGCCTTGCCAAAATATCCAGTGACTCTGTGGAGGACCTACTGTGCAACTCTACTACTTGTAAAAACAAAAAAACTTGACCATGAAAGTTATGACCTTCCTCTTCAAATACAGTGAGGGAAATGAACACTACCTTCACTCTGTCATTGCACTGTTGCCTGAACTGCTCGTGTATGTACTGTATGTGTGCATTTTTCTGCCATAGGCAAACATCAGCATCAGTCTGAAGCCACAGAACAAAAAGCTGTTACAGCTGTTTACACAGAAAATGAGCACAGCAGACGGTGGTTGTAGGTTATAGATATAGATAGATTGTGGTTGTTTACAGCCTCTGAAGGCTAGAGCAGGGTGCATTTGATCTAGTTAAAGTTCATAAATCATTTATGAATGTAACAGAATGATGTTGAGTCATTCTCTGATTGCATTAGGAATGGGTCTCATATTCCTTATGAAGGAGAGTGTGTGTGTTGGTCACACAAGCATCAGTTAGATAAAAAGGCATGTATAAGTCCTCTCTCTGTAAAATGCCACCCAGTAGTTTATGGTTGATGGCTCACTTGACTATCTAAAAAAAATGCATCCGGTGTTACACCGCTGTCAAACAGAAGAAGAAAAAAAACAGATCTGGGCATTGCCCATTACACTGACTAATTGTGTGATTATAATAATTAGTCATAATAAAATAAAGATTTGATCACATAAAAAGTCTGGGAATTATACGGTCCTGTCTGCAGTCCAGATTTGTCCCTAATTGAAACCATTTGGTATATTATAAAACATGTATACAGCACGACATACCCTGAACTCTTGAGCAGCTGGACTCTTACATCAAGCCAGAGTGGGAAAACTTCAGAATTACAGTAGCTGGTTTCCCCATTTCACAAATACTTGGAAATACTGTTAAAACACTGGCTTTAATGAAACTGATGTTGAAGAGACAAAACCAAATGCAAGTTATTTTGTTTTACCTCAGCACTGTGTGCCTCTTACTGTAACACTGAGTAATCTTATGTTCCTCTCAGCTTAATTAGCTAAGTGTGACCTTCTCCTGCTAACCTACTTATCTCACCTCACTGAGCTGATCATAAGAAAATCTGCGAGTGACAGAGGGGATTGGGCAGCTGTACTGGAATACTGCAAACATATTACAGACTGGAAACACGGAGCTGGCAGTGGCACACTGAATGATGATGCCTGCACCCTCGCTGGACAGCTGTCAGATGTGCGACTCTGCCAGATGCTTGAAACCACAGGCAAGTTTAGACCCTTTTTTAGGAGTACTCAAAAACCCCTAAAATTGACTATAGTATAGCACATTTTATTTCACTTTAGATCCGCATAACAATGCTAGTTTCAAAAGCAGCCTAATTCATTGGCTGTAGTCTCTAAGAATCATTCAGAATCAATCTTCAGTTTCAGTATAATGCACTTTTACAATCTGTGTGTCCTGTGTCTCTCCATCCTCATCATGCTCCATACTGACAATCACACACAAATATATTGTAAATAATCAGATGTAAACATAAAGTACTTGAGACCTAACTCATAAGAGGAAGTTGGGGAGCATCTACATTCAATAAGAGTAACACACTGCTTAGTTATGTGAAATGGTAACCAGTGAATGTGGGCAAAACCAGAAACATAAACCAAAAAAAAAAAAATACCCTTGCCCAACTCCACGTCAAGGCTGTCGTGCCTCACTCTGCACTTCCTGTTAATGCATCGTGCTTTGACCCCTTAGGCTTTGTTGGAATTGGTGACAGAGCTCCTCCTGCCTGGATAGAGAAAGTGAACTAATTGCTGGCACAGATGTCAGCTAAGATGTTTCCAGTGCAACAGCCAACCAGACAGTAATAATCACATGGAAACTTATTTTTTTTGCCACTTCCCCTTCTTTATTTTACACCTCATACACAAACAGATGAAGAAATGAGACTGGTAGCAGTTTTTGAGCATAAGGAAGTGACAGCAGTGAGATTTTTGTCATGATTTACAGTCTTGAAAAATATTGGATTTACTGAAGGGAGTATCTCAGTGCTTTGGCCTCGTTTTGCTGGGAGAACAACTCAAGCCGGTGGCAAAAAAAGAAAAAAAAAGGGGGGGGGCATTTTAATCACATTAAAATGCTTCTGAAGATTCTGTCTCCAATTTATACTTAATAATAATAATGCCTTCGACTTATATAGCGCTTTTCAAGGTACTCAAAGCACTTTACAGTTTTGTGCACTATTCATTCACACCTCAATCATACTTGGTGGTGGTGAGCTACTAATGCAGCCTCAGCTACCCTGGGGCAGTATGACAGAAGCGTGGCTGCCAATTCGCGCCTACGGCCCCTCCGACCACCACCCAACACCAACCACATTCACACTTAGGCAATGTGGGTTACGTGTCTTGCCCAGGGACACAAGGACAGCATGCGCTCAGATGGGGACTCAAACCATCGACCCTCAGGTCGCAAGGTGAGCACCTACCCACTTGCAATTTGTGACAACATGATTGCAATTTTGCTAAAATGCACCTTGTAATGTTTTGGAAAATTTGATTAAAAATAATTATATTACCATTATCAATAATTATTTTATTTACTGCCAATAAATAGGACACACTGTAGCATACTGAGTGAATGTCAGGGTGATGCAGCTACTGACCTCACCTCCTGACACTTACTGAAATGTACAGTACCAGTCAAAAGTTACACTGACTGGGTGAGTGTGTCCAAACTTTTGACTGATACTGTATATTACTGTTCCAGTGATTAAATACTAACTTTACTGAAAACATCATAATCACTTCAGCATTATAATATCCTCCAAAAAAAACCCCAAACTGCTCATATACTGGTATATTTTTAATCCACGGAAGTCTTTTACAACCGCTTCATGTAGAAACGTACTGAAATCTACATGCACCACTACAAGTACACTTGTTCTACTTCAACTCACATTTAACCACCTAATCACATGCAACATTTAAACATGTAGACATGGGGGAAAAAAAACCTTAAGAAGTACAAACTGAACATAAGAATGAGGAAGAAAGGTGCTTTTACTGTAAATGACTGAGCATGTCATGGTTGGTTGGTTGGTTGGTTGGTTGGTTGGTTCTGGTGTGAGTATTTCACAAATCTACTGGAATTTTATCCACACAGCCATCTCTGGAAGTTTACAGAGAACGATCCAGAAATATCCAGCGAGTGCCAGTTCTTTGTGAGGAAATGCCTTGTTGGTTGCAGAGGCCAGAGGTGAGTAGGCAGACTGCTTTAAGCTGATAGGAAGGCAACAGTCACCCTGCATGTCCCTCCTGTCTGCTAATAACAGGAAACTGAGGTTCCAGTTTCAAGATGCTGACTGAAATTGCGGAATAAAAGATTAGGTCTGATGGCTTTTCAATTTCTGTTGCAACATTAAAATGATAGGGTCAGCATTTGGTGTTTACCTCAAAACTCAAGGAGGCTCATGACAACGAACTGTTGCTTTGTCACAAACACAATGGCCTAATGCGACAACTGGATTTAGGGCAGAACAATGAAGTCAAACTACAACAACAAAGTATAGGAAAACAAAATTCTTTATTTGACTCACTTAGAACAATTAGCACAATCATCTAAGGTACATAGACAGTACTACACCAACTGCAATGCTGCCACAAAATAAATAAACCCATCAAAATAAATATTAACCAAACAACTCAGCAGTTTCAGCAGGCACTACAACTGAATAGCTCAGTGCTAATGCATTTTTTTCTGTCCTCCCCCTCGGTCCAACAGATTTATACATTTATCACCCCTCCCCCTCAAAAAAAAAATAATAAGAGACTGAATTCAGGTGAGGCATGTCAATCATCTATTACATGAACCACATCCACATTCAATGCACAAACAAAAAAAACCCAGAGGCATTTCACAGATGGCAATGTTTATACCCAATAAAGCACCAGTGCTAGGAACCAAAACCCCCAAACCACATAAATCCTATTTTTCTCTTTACTTTGACTTCTTAAACTACATTACAGTATTGATGCCACTGAACCAGCTACACTTTATTTCTTCATTTAAAAAAAATAAAACTGTTTGGAATTTAGATAAATACATTTGTCGGCAAAATACACATTTGTCCCCTTCGGCCACTGCATTTACAGTTGTGCACATCACCTTCTATAGTTAGATTTTGTACCGGTGATAATCATTTTCTGACATCTCTCATCTAGAAAGATTATTTAGGCAGAAGGGGGTTTTTTCCCCATAAAAATTCCTGTATTGTAACCAAAGGGGTTATTAAAGGTTACTCTAATTTGAAACTGTAAGCCGGCCAATCAATGTTGAAATTTTTAATTCAGCCAACTTCTGAACTGGTAATAAAATATTTGCTGCACAAATTTATTGTAATTTTACACCAGGTAGTGTCGATGTTATATTCACAAAAAGGGAAAAGTAGTCCAACTCTGATTAGCTCTAAAAACTTAATCAGGAACATTTCAAACATGACATCTAATTATACCTAATGACCTGTTAGGGATGAAGCTATTTTTTTAAAGTCATTATTTCACTTTTTTAAGTTTTAATCCATTCTGTGAAAAAGAAACAAAAAAAAGAAACAAAAAAAGAAACCTTTGTACTTTGTGTGATTCAAGTGATGGATAAAAGGTAGCATGAATACAATCATTAATGCTCATTGCAAACTGCTAAACCAAAAGTCTAAGATATTAACACATTGATCACAGGATTCCTGTTTGATGTCAGAAATTTAAATCATAATACTGCAAAGGTTAATTTGGGGAAACTGAAAAGAAGATGAAAAATATTCAACACACTAAAAGAAAAGGTTCAACCAAAAAAACAACAAAAAAAGGACAGTTAAAGGAACTGCTACTAGAAATTATTTTCTCAGTCTCAAATCTTGTTTTCTGGTTGATCATTTTGTCCAATTAAAAGTCCAAAAATGTGTCAAATATCTTTTAGGAAAAAAAAGAAACCAGCAAACTTTCTTGAAAATTACTAAAATGATTTCATTAATTAAATGAGTTGAAATGATTTTTAACTGATCGCACTTCCACTGAATGTCTTCAGACTGTGAACCAACAGTTAACCTGATGAACACTGCTTACTTGAAAAAAACATCAAAAACAAAGTAGTAATCTACTCTCAACCTGCCAGAGCTGGAAGAAAAATCCCTCAAAGTGAAGGCCTTTTCTCCTTTCTAAACTTGGATATTTACCCCTAGGTCACAGAATTAAACCTCCTGAGGCAGTTGGAACAATCAGCCGGGCTCGTTGCCTCGTTGTCACGTCAGATCCGAGTTCTTGGCAGGGGGTTAAGACACCACCGGAATCACCGGGAGAAGCCCAGTCAGCTGATCACTTGTGTCACCCCTTCATTCACCATCCAAGTCCAGCTTAAGCAAAGTTCCCTGGCAGCACAGATAAAAACTTAATCAGCCGACTACACTGGATAAGCCTTTAAATCATGAGTCTGTGTTTATCCTAGAAGACATATTAGTGGGAAAAAAAGAAAACAAAAAAAACCCTCCCCCTTCCCAATGAGGGGGTCCTGGGACAGTGTATGAGTCTCAGGTAAAGCACCTGATTACAATGTCTAAATGGAGTTTAAAGGAAGACATTACAGCTTAAAGGACTTACTGTCACAGTATTTAAAGAGTCCACATTAGTAGGTCCTTCTCACCATCATAAATAGAATATGATAATGGCTTAAACTGTGATAGCAAGACATTCAAATATACATGCGTGTGTGTGATTTCCTGAAGAGGAAACACTTGCTTGAGTCACTTGAGAAGCAGGAGGCTATTTATCAGTACTGAGAAATAGCTGAATCTTCACTTAGTGCCAGCTTATTTTAAAAGATAACACAGAAATAAAAAGAATTTGACAAGTAGCAATATGTTTTTTTCCGCATTCATCCCTAGTTTTACACTCAAAGAAATCAGCTCTACTCCAGAACTGCTAAGGGGATTGATCACACGCTGAAAAAAATACAAATTTTTAATGGGAAAAGAGGACATGTTAGGCCTCTGGAAAATGGACTGTTCTCAGCCATCCTCCTCATAGTGAAAACAATCCTTAGGGCTAATAAAACAGAGTCAACGACCTTATGACAACACTGTGTCATCTGATTTACTTGCGAACACTAATAAAAGAAGAGGCTGCACATTAGACACAACACACTCCCTCACATCTACCAGCTGGTTTCATCAAGTGTAGTAGCTGTTAATGCAAGGCTAATGTGACCTAAGCTCTGCAGCTACTTAGCACTTTGTGCCAATGGAGCACACGGTTTTGGCATCCTTTCTAGTATTGCTGTGTAGGAAAAAAGGGCATGACAGTTAAAATTTCTATATAAGAGCATCCTGCATGTGGGCTGATCCAACTGCCCAATAGCCATGGACCTTGTGTAGACTTTCAGTTTTGTTTCCTCCTTTAGATCTGTTTTTGTAAGAGATCGGTTAACTCGCTGTGAGGACTATAAAAGAAATACTTTGTCCCATTTGCTTATTTAAAAAAAAAATACAATGAAAGTAGAAAGTCTCATGGAAAAAAAAGGCATGCTGTGCATCTCAATTGTATATGCAAATTTTAATACATCACCTCTCTGAAGGTAAACCCAGGTGACTGTGTTTGCATTTGTGTGTTTGTATATACTGTAAACTCTCCTCACCTTGACTGTACATTTGTTTGAAGCCATCGGTGGCCCTCGAATGATGAGGGGGTCCTGGGACTCTTTTAGGGGGACGTTTTGCACAGTCAGAGACCTGTAAGGCCTGAATTCTTCTCTCCACCACCACACAGCCATTCCCACCAGCAGCACACTGAGGAACACTTAGAAAAACAGGAAATTCATCACTTTCTTGTGCTTCAACAGACATGATGGAGGATGATGAAGTCATGCATGATGTCACCTCCATTACCTCCACTGAGTGGAGAAATGGGTGGTGTGACTAAACCCACTTGTGGGATTTTATTTATTTATTTTTATTTTAATACTGCTCAGTGCCTAGTGGATCTAAGAGCAGACAACAGCCACCTCCCTCTAAAAGGATTCAGTAGCCATCACAGTGGCAGACATCCAGGAAAGAGTTTCAAATATGAAGAGATGAACAGTACCAGGCCCTGAGATAATTCACACCTACTGGCTAAAAAAAAAAGCTGGCAGCACAAATGAACCAACTGCTAATGGTTAAGACACGCCCGTAACGGCTGACTGATCCCCAGATGGGACTAGTCCCACCCAACTACCGGCCAATAATATGCGCAGTCCCAGATACTGCTCAGGACCCTCAAGCTCCCAGGCTTAGAGGACCTGAGCTTGAAGGATAAACAAAGCAGACATCCTATTCTTAATCTATAGGATTTAATAAGTCGCCCCCTCCTTTGCAGCTATAATTGCTTCGACTCTTCTGGGAAGGCTTTCCACAAGGTTTAAGTGTTTTTATGGGAATTTTTGACCATTCATCCAGAAGCTCTTGTGAGGTCAGACCCTGATGTTGAACAAGGCGGCCTGGTTCGCAGTCTCCACTCTAATTCATCCCAAAGGTGTTTTGTCAGGCTGAGGTCAGGACTCTGTGCAGGTGAGTCAAGTTTTTCCACACCAAACTCACTCATCCAGTCTTTATGGACCTTGCTTTTTTGCACTGGTGTGTGTTCATGTTGGAACAGGAAGGGGCCATCTGTAAATTGTTTCCATACAATTGGGAGCATGAAATTGTCCAAAATGTCTTGGTATTCTGAACCATTAAGAGCTCCTTTCACTAACCATTTCCTGAAAAACAACTCCACACCATAACTTTACGCTTGGCACAATGCAATCAGACTAGTACTGTTCTCCTGGCAGCTACCAAACCCACACTCTTCTATCAGAAGGAGCGCGAATCGTCACTTCTGAGAACACGTCCCCACTGCTCTAGAGTCCAGTGGTAGCGTGCTTTACACCACTGCATCCGACACTTTGCATTGAGCTTGATGACGTATGGCTTGGATGCAGCTGCTCAACCGTGGAAACCTATTCCATGAAGCTCGCTGTTCATTGTTCTTGAGCTAATCTGAAGGCCACAGGAAGTTTGGAGGACTGTAGCGATTGACTGCAGAAAGTTACCAACCTCTATGCACTATGCGCCTCAGCATCTGCTGACCTCACTCGGTGATTTTAATTGGCCTGCCACTTTGTGGCTGAGTTACTGTCATTCCCATTGGCTTCCATGTTATTATAATACCACTAATAGGAAAAAATTTCACGGCTGGACTTGTTACACGGGTGGCATCTTATCACGGCACCATGCTGGAATTCACTGAGCTCTGAGGGTGACTAATTTTTTCACAAAAGTTTGTAGAACCAGTGTGCATGCCTAGGTGCTTGGATTATACACCTGTGGCCATGGAAGTGACTGGAACACCTGAATTCAACAATTTGGATGGGTGAGTGAATACTTTTGGCAATCCAGTTTTTCAACCAAATGAATGAAAAATGGCAGATGGAGACCCACTGCACATTTACTTTATGAGTCAGTAGTGGATGTCAACATCAGAATAATCCAAGGATATCCTCCATCTCTCCATACATTACACTTATTTAAGGAAGCACCTGGCAAACTATTCATTTCAATAACTCTGGTGGAAATGTGGGTCCCAGTACTAATGAAACATGACCTTTGTTGTGCAGTGTGGATCTTATTTGTTTAAAATTTTGACACATCAATATATCCTTACTGATCAGAGAAAGGATTCCAGCAAATGCAGGATCAGACAAAGCTGGAATTGCACAGGAGATTGAAGACATTTCCTCAGTTTTGTTTTTTCCCATTTCTGGAGAAACACAGCTGAACTTTGGACTCTCAGACATTAGGTCGATGATGCAGTCATGCTGGCAAACTGTCCCAGGGCGTCCACATACAGATGGCCCTGTATGTGGAGAAGAAGAACCAATCAGCAAAAGGTATCAGTCTGAGACCTACAGTGTATACAAATCACTTTTGACTGGACATACCTTTTGGTTGGAGAACAGGCTGAATAATGAGCACGCCACCCGGTGAGGTGATGTTAGACAGCAACACTTGGAGGTTTTTGCCATTGTGCTTGTTTGCTCGACAGATGGATTGCGTAACTTCTTCACTCCAATATACAAATCCCTGAAACCCAGTGGACAAATCAAAGGGTTACCAGTACACTGCTTATGCGCTGGTGTTTCAGAGAAATCAGGCTTTATAGTATAAGAAGAATGGTTCACGATTCACTATAAAGTGATTCTCAGTTTCTTATTTATAAGTTATCTTAATCAGTGTGTTAGATTAAAAATAAAACTATCTCCATTCAGTGAAAGCCTTTCTGTTAGTACAGTTCGCTTTGTTTCATTACCCCACAGTTTTCAAAAAGCTGCCACTGGGTGCTAGGTAGCACCAAGGTTATAATGCAGTTCTTGTACCTCAAACACAGACAGTCCAAAGGACCGGTCCAGATAGCCATTAGACTCAACGACAGTTTTGCGCTGATGACCTTCTAGATTTACTCTGGAGATTCTTCTCATTCCCTCATCAAACCAGTACAGCAGCTGCCGAGGCATATCTAGAGGAATGTGCAACATGAACAGCAGCACTAAGCAACTCAACATAAATGTATTCAAATGAAATGTTCTGTACTTCTGACAGAAATAGAGAAGAACAAACTCCAACTGTTCCTGATTTAGGGAGGAAGATGGCTCTCTCCCCTTTAGACATCTCTAAATAATATGCTTCAATATGAGTGGGAGAAAAA
>VUQK01013587.1:0-16406 GCA_015106715.1 Bujurquina vittata | reverse complement strand
TATATTCACACTCACCGAAAACACCACCCGCCCCCCCCCCCCCCCCCCCCCCCTATGAATAACACAAAAAAGGAAAGGAATCCAGTTGGGCACGGGTCATTCTGTGAATTTGTTTTTTACATTTAGCTGCTCCAAGTGTCTGATATCTAGACCTAAAGTTTTCTTAAAAGATGGAATAAAGAATCAAAGCAGAAAGAAGCAACAAAGCAGCTGAGGATTGAATGAGGAGTAAAATGTGATTGGGGTGAAGGAGACAGGTGGCCGGCCTGCTGTACACCAACCAAACCCGCAAACAGCTGTTCATTTCTCAAAGCACCCTTGTGCCCCCCCCTGGACACATCAATTCTCTCTCTCTTTCCCCCCATATCATTCCGTTTCCCACTCAACCCCCACCCTCTCCCCAAGCCTACCATTCCTGCCTCCCACCTCACTCTGCTGCAGCTAACACACTTTAATCATGCGCCAAAATCAGGAAATAGCTGGTTCGTCTGTGTACTTCTTACCTTCTGCTTATTATATGCAGCATTAATAAAACACAGCAGTGACTTGTTGTGTTAATAAATTTAAGTAAACACTGATGTTTAAGGAAATTAAATAAAGCAAGTGATAGAAAACTTCCAGAACATCCAAAGTAATGTTGGTCTTTCCAGTATTTACATCCCACAAGTGTGCTGCCCAGTCCAGTGCAGGACATTGAAAGGTTAGTCCTCCTCTGTGATCCAGACAGTCAGGTCACTTGCTTGCATGGATCGCACGGCCCACCAGCATGAAGACCAACCCAGAGATGAGCTCCAGAGGCACTCCGGCAGCCGCCACCATGAATGACAGACCATAGAGCACTGAAACCTCTGAGGTCGGACATGTTTCTCCCCTCTCCTGCAGGATGTAGCTCTTCACATCCACCACCTCCATCCACAGTACGTAGAGCAGAAGAGTGACCAGGAACAAGCAGGCTGCAGAGCGATACAGACCGCATTAGAAAGAGGCAGATAGAGGCTATCACTGCTATGAGTAGATGCAGAGGAATGCAGCTCCTCTTCATCTCTGCTGTTACCACAGCAGCAGTGTTTACTGCTGTTGTTATGGTGACAGCGCTGCAGAGTGACATCTGCTGCTCTGCGTGTTGGGTATGTGCTTATCATGTGACAGGTACGAACAGCTGACAGCACCAAAAGCTGCTACATGAGTTTGCGTCTGTGCATTCGTCTTTTCCCCGGGCAGTATATTTCACACTACAGTTATGAACTCTGCATACACACATGCACAAACAGTAGTCTATATTTTACCAGCAGCTATGAGGAAGGCCCCGCCCAGCTTGTAGAGTTTGTGGCTGATGAAAGGAACGCCACAGACTAAGAGGAAGCCTCCAGCCAGAGCCAAGACGAGTCCGAGGATTATCAGCACGGTCCAGAAACCCCGAAACACTGCAAGAAATACAAGCACAGCAGGAGGCTTATCTAAGTATTCTGCAAAGAAAGGGTGTGTTTACACAGGCCTCAGCTGTCTGAGGCCACTCGGGTTGTAAGCTCAGTTTTTTTTTTTTTTTGTTGGCATCTGGTGATTTTACCAACCTATGTGGACTTTTATTCAAGAGTTAAATGCACTTTGGTCCCAGTCCCTTAGATTCACATGATGACAGGTCTCTGAGCAAGATGCCGAACCCCAGGCTGCTCCCGATGGTGGGCAGGCTTTGCATTCCTTCTTTGGAATTTTGTCTATGTGTGTGAAAGGATGAATAGGAAACACACTGCAAATTGCTTTGTAGAGCTGCCAAGGTTAAAAAAATGCTATATAAGTGCAGATCATTTAGATATAAGAAGCTACAGTCAGCATCCAGTTACTTTAGTTTGGCTGAAAGAAAGCAACTAAACTGGCTCTGAAAAAAAGCATGAAAATTGATATTATAAAAATGTTTGGTTTCAGTCACAGGAAACTAAAGTTTTTTTTGATCTTTTGCAAGAAGATTTGAAAAAATAGCCAACTGTAGCTCCAGTTAAACACTATTTAACACACAAATATTAAAAAAATAAAAAAAAAATTTCCCAATCATGGCATTCCAACTAATTAATTAACTTTGTATCCAAGATATTTTAATCTGAAGTTCAGTAGTGACACTCTCCTCGCATGGTGCCTAAATACTCCCCTTCTTGTTGCATGTGTCTAAAGATCTACCTGTTCTACACACCTGTTTGTTCTTGAATCCATGCCCCACCATCCCCCTCTGTCTCTGTCTGTTTCCCAGATAGGTACCAGGTGGATCTTCATAGCAGCTCTCCCCTAACTGCTACCTCTCACCCAGCCCGTGTCCTCATCCTCAGGCCACAGTTCTTTTTACACATTTGGTGTTGTTCATGAAATGTCTCATGTAGGTCTGACCTCAGTACTGAACAGTATGAAATGAGCACTGTGTGTATGTGTGTGTGTGTGTACAGTGTTTGAGGCTATAAATTACCTGCTGTTGGGTCATAATTTGGATGAGGAACTTGTCCAAGTGCAACGGGTAATGGGAAGAGGTAACCATGGATGCAAACCTTAGCTTCTGGCTGGTTCGCTATAGTAAAAAAAAAGAAATTAGAAAGTATGTAAAAAAAATCACTAATCTTTGAAAAAAAATCACAAGCAAAGATTGAGAAAAAAGCATTAAAACTGACAGAAAAAGGAAAAACTGATGAAAATGAACAGCAGGCATGTGCACATGCGTCATTAGGGCTTAAAAATAATTCAATACTGACTTTTGGCCACATGTGAGATTCAGACTCTGCCTGCCCACTGTCCAACTTGGATGGCCCATATTTTCTTTCTTTCTTTCTTTCTTTCTTTCTTTCTTTCTTTCTTTCTTTCTTTCTTGTCTCCCACCACTGACTAGATTCTCTGAAAGCAGCACCTAAATGAGTGCTAGAAGTCTAGTCATCTTTCAGGCCACTTGAACAACAGTATGTTCAGGGGTTATTTGTCCAGTGGCGCCAATAAAAATGAGTGCAGGTGAAAATAAAAGACACAAATACAAAATGTAGTTTGGGGGGAAAAGCCAAAAACATCCCATAACCAAATGTATTTTTGCAGTCCTTCATATTTAATGTCACATATGAGTGTTTTTCTTTACTGCACTTGTTAGCATGTCAAGCAGACTGCACTGTCGAGCAAGGGACACGCAACCACATTGGACAACTCCCAACAAAAACTTGGTGCAGCCTCAGGAAAGATTTGCCTACATACTGAAGAGAGTGGCCAGGACAGCGTGTGCTGTGGGCTCCACCTGAAATGCACAGCGCCAGAAAAAGCCCTCGTGGTGCAGAGTGAGGGAAGGAGGTGAGGCACTCACTGCTTCCACTAACTGCATCTAAAAAAGAAATAGAAGACAGACTAGCATCACAGAGATAGATGCACAAATACCTAAAGATGGATGGATCCCATTTTCTGTCAGCTTTGTCAACACGTCTGTGCTTGCAGCTCTGTGTGATTCCATACTTTACTGGAGCCACAGCATCAAACGTGGTTCTGATTATGGGCCGCTGGGTCTGTGAGGTTTTCAGGGGGGAATTTATGAAACACGCCAGAGCGATACTCTCCACTTGCTTGTCAAAAATATGATTGATGGTGCTGAATAACACAACAACTTTAATCATCCTCTTTTATTGAAAATGAAAGACTTTGTTTCTGTGATGTTACGGAGAAATTCACTGGGGGATTAGCTTTTATAAATATATCCCTTACTTTGCACTTTGTGAACTTTCTCACAAACGCTTCATGGGAGAATAAACTGGAAAATTAAAGGGCCACTCCGCTGATTTTACACATGAAGATCAGCCGACTTGCCAATGGGAGTCCTGCTCAGCGTGTAAAAACAGTTTTATAATGGTGCGGCAGTTTTGTCAAACCTTACCCTGGACTCCTTTTACTTTACAGTCGGCAGTCAATGTGATGGACCAAAAATATTACATCTATATGAAATTCACTTTGTGCAAATTTTCAGCCATGACAGCAGCAAAAGGTTATAAAGGATGTCAGCGTCTGATGACTGGGTGGTCCACAGCTGTGGTCCAGACTGAAATATCTTAACATCTGGTTGGATTACTATGACATATTGAACATACTGACCAAAAAAAAAAGAAATACATTTTTATATATATTTTTAAAATATTTTCAGCATGCATGCCGATTTGCTTCCTTTGTGCTATTTTTAATTAAATGCACCATTTAAACTATTCGGAGGTCCTTATGTTCTATTATTATTTGCGTTTCACATGGCGTCCCAGCTTTTCTGGAAACAAGGTTGTAAACTGCTTCAGTACATCTTTAAATATCTTATAGTGGCATAGCTCACACGCCAATGAGTACACAGCATCTGATCAGGTTCCCCACTGGTCTTTTTGTGGTTTTCACATGTGATCAGTTAAAAATAATATTTTACTGTTGCTGTTGTTGCGTAAATTTGTTTCAATGAAAGTGATCAGTAAGATTTACATTCACTGTTTGTGTTAGTAATCTCACGTTTATCTCCTACCTCGGTCCCGTTGGCATCTTTGTCCCCAGTAAGCATTGACTGTGTTGGCTGTGTATATGGTCCACAGTTGTCACTAGCTACCAGCCAGTAGTCTGTACCAAACGCCAGGAAAAAACACAGAGTCCCTGTTACCCCAAAAATCCCCCCCGCCAAGGCTGCAGCTCCTACCCTCATAACTCCAGCCTTAACCCTGCTTTAATGTATAAGTTTCCTCAGCTTCTAGCCCTCAGGTCAGTGACTCCTCACTGGTGTCCACTGTGCAGCCTTCTGCCCAACCCCAATCCCAAAGAACATGGCCGGGCTCTCTCAGCCACTCCCTAGCATGCTGGGAGTTGCGAGGAAAGGAGGCTACAGTAACTGAGGAGGTCAGACGGGGGCACAGGGAGTTATTTTAGGAAGCAGTAAGCCTGTCCTCGTCAAATTACCAGTGTCTGTATACTGCTGCACATTTGTAAAGGGAACAAGGAGAGGAAAGACTGGTGTGTGGACAATGTGGACAGCAGGTATCAGCATTTATGACTGAGGTATTTGTAATGTTGGTGTTACTTGAGGAATGCTGCTTTGAAAATGAATTAGACTGGAGACGCAAGAGCTGTCCAAGAGGTGAAACGTGGAGCTGAGAAAAGCTTTATTGTGGCTGGCAAACAATAAAACCATTAAATTCATTTTATGGGATGTGTCCCTGAATTTGCTGAAGCCTTCTATCAGTTGTGTCTTGCACCCTGCAACTCTGTGGTTAAAGGAATACAAGGTACTTATCACCTCAACACACACACTGAATTCTTTGCTTTTATGTGTTTCTTTCTTCCTCTTTGCCGCTCTCTCTCCGTGTCTCACAGTCATTGTTGTTTCTCATTCTCAAAAACAAAGCTGAGGTGCTTCCTACAGGCTCTCTCCATGGTTTCTTGTTGTTTTGGAGAGACTCTGTCTTCTCTAGCAGCTTTTGGATCCAATGATCTTGTCTGTGAGTCTGTGGCTGAGCCAGCTGAGGCTGAAGAGTCCAGGAGAGTGGATCGTGGACTTATGGAGCACACTGCCAAGAGGGAAGAAGGTACAGTAAACTCAGGAGCCACAAAGTCATTGATCAAGTGATCATCAGTAAATGTGAGCAGCTCTACTAAAGCAAATGTTTTGGCTGGTCTGGAGTGTTCAGTTGTATGTTAACACAATGCTACAGACATCCCAGGAGTGAATGTCCCAGCATATTCACCCCAAGGTCAGACCACGCAGGGCTCAGAGAAACTACAAAATGCCCAAGAGCTCCATCTCAGACTCCACAGGCCTCAATTAGCATATTAAATGTTATGACAGCCCAGTTAGGAAAAGACTGAACAGGCCTGGCTTGTTTGGAAGGGTTTTCAGGAGAAAGGCGCTTCTCTCTATAAAGAACATGGCAGCATGGCCTATGTTTGCAAAGCTGCATCTCAACAAATCACAAGACTTCTGGAACAATGTTCTTCAGACAGATGTGCAAAAAGTGGAGATGTTTGGCCATAATGCACAGAGGCACATTTGGCAAAAACCCATCACAACATATCAGCACAAACACCTCATACCAACTGTCAAGCACAGTGGTGGAGGGGTGATGGGTACACCCTGTACAGGTCGCCAGCCTGTCACCGGGCCAGCACAGCGAGACAGACAAACATTCACACCTGTGGGCAATTTAGAATCACCAGTTAACCCAAACCCACTAACTGCATGTGTTTTATTTATACTTTAGATTCAAATGTGAGGCCATTTGTCCAACAACTAAAGCTTGGCTAAAACTGGGTCATGTAACAATTTAATTCAATTTTATTTATATAGCGCCAAATCACAACAAA
This sequence comes from Bujurquina vittata, assembly GCA_015106715.1. Taxonomy (NCBI): domain Eukaryota; kingdom Metazoa; phylum Chordata; class Actinopteri; order Cichliformes; family Cichlidae; genus Bujurquina; species Bujurquina vittata. The sequence goes on along the minus strand of VUQK01013587.1, from coordinate 10,076 downwards.
CAACCGCCTCAAGTCGCTTTATGTTGTAAGGTAAAGACCCTGCAATAATTACAGAGAAGCAGGACAATGAGCCCAAGAATCAAGGAGCTGCCATGGCCCAGCCAGTCCAGACCTCAGCTTGCTTAAAATGCTGTGGCAGGACATTAAGAGAACCTGCAAGTGTGGGCCAAAATTGAGATGAGATGAGAGACCGATAAAGTCATTGGTTACTTCAAGTTGTGGTTGCTAAAGGTGGTTCTACAAGCAGCTGAATGATGGGGTGAACCTCATGTTTCATAGGACTGCATGAAGTGCAATCAAAAGTTTCTTTCTCACGTGGCTGTACATCTGGTTGTATCTTGAAGTTTATAATTCTTCACCTGTGTGAGATCTACTAAGTCCAGTTCTCGCTCTCTGTGTCTCACTAAGCACTCCGTCCTCCCCCTGCAACAATAGAAATACACAGTATGGGGGCACCTCTCTACTGGAATACTGATATTTCATCATTCACATTCACAGTGTAAATAAATTCCTAAAATTGTATACAGTATGTAGTGTTTCAAAATGAATTATTGAGCTTTTTCATTTGTTTCATTAAAAATAAGAATGTGAGAAATGCAGCTAGTTTGTAAGCACCTGTGGAAAGTGTGTGATTGTGTTGTATGAGTATCTTTCTCCCAGACTTTGGTGCCTGTAAAGGGGCTTCCTTGTTCTGTTCACAGTGGGGTCCTGGTGCAGGGTGTGTCTGCTGTAGGCTGGTGTCTGCTGTAATGATGACACATGAATCCAGAAGTATCAATTTATGCACATTGTGCAATTTCCACTTTCATAGTAGATGGAAATAGGAAACTGCTCACAGTGGCATATAAACCTAGTTTAAAAAAAATTATTTACCTTGTTGTTGAAGTTTTGGAGGTTTCTGGAGAGGATGCGCCTTATGCTCTCCATCTCCTCCGGCAGCAGGGGTCGGCCGTGGGAGCGAGGATCCACTCTAAGTGGAGAGTTTTTGAAAAAATTAGACAAAGTGTATAGATTTGGTAAACCTTCTTTCAAAGGCATGATTGTGTTTTTAAGTAGAATTATAAGTAGGGGATATTCTGCCTATTTATTCTGGATCCTTTAAGGAGGAGCAAATACTTAAATAGTCCTGCAAATTTTTATTGAGCTCCAATTATTTTTTTGAAAGCTTTTAATCAGGCCAGATAAACGTAAATATGGTCATCACCCTTTCTTCAGTTACTCTGGGAACTTTGAGGACTTGTTATCTGAGCCAAACACTGACGTGAAGTCCAAGACTGTTTTCTTACAGCGGTGGGGCCTCCTCCTCGTCTCCCCGCTGCTCCCTTCTCTCCAGCTCCTGGTAAACTCTGAGGATGCTGGAGCTAGCCTGGTGATCGTTTCGGATCAGGAATCGACAGAGGTACTTCTTGTTGAAATGCTCGAACCTAACACGCGCACACACACAGAGACACACAGATGCAATATTGTGAGTCCTAACTGTGGAAAATGTGGGTGGCGTTTGCTGCCACCTGCTGGCAATTTAATATTTTTTTCTTTGGCGTGGATGCACAAAGGCAAAGTAACTGTAAAACCAGGAAAACTAACTTGTCTTTCCAGTAGTGCTGACCCCAGTAGCCAACCACATCCTCTATTCCTGCAAGCAGGTGATCTATGAGCTAACAAGAGACATGATTATTTGTACATGACAGAAGAAAATGATATTGCTCTAAACTAAAACTTTTTTAAATAAACTTACTGCTCATGTTTCCTTTTGGTTAGTTACAAATTAAAGTTTTTATCATTTAAAAAATAGAAATCAGCTAAGTAGTCCAACGTCTGTCTACAGCTCCTTCACTGAACAGGTAAGGGATATCCACACCCTGCACTCAGCTGTCATCCCTGTAATCTCTCACCCTGCTGTGGATCTCCTCGCTGACAGTGGGCAGAGCTCTCTTCTTCCTCTTCACATCCAGTAGCTCTACCAGAGGCTTTATGGTCATCCCCTGCAAACCAGGCTCAGAAAATAAAATCCACCTTGAAACTATGAAACAGTTTCCATCAGAATTCACACTGTTTTCCACACCTGTACAAAGACTGTGAAGAGAATGACCACGATGGTAGTGGTGATAAAGAGTCTTTTCTTTGGGAAGTCATCGATCAGGAAGACCAGGGAAAAACAGATTGCCCCTCTCAGGCCACCGTAAGCAATGATGAACTGGTCTCGGAAGGTCACGGCGTTCCTCCGGAGCTTGTTCACAACCGCAGTCAGCAGAAGTACGCCTTTCAAAGCAGTGAGGAAGAGTTCAGAAATCTGCTTTGGTGATCTTGTAATATAACTTGTTTACAGTGCAGGACAGATTTTTAAAGCTACCTGTGGCCCTCCAGATGAGACAGAGCAGGAGTGTGGAGCACACAAAGGGCCAGCTCCACATATGGACATCCTGTATGGTGGACACACCCAGGAAGATGAAGATTAAGGTTTCACTCACACTGCTCCACATCTTCAGAAAGTACTGGATGCTGGTGTTGCTGCGCTCTGACACATTTGCTTCCACATACTGTTTCATGGTCACAGCACAGGTCACAATGCTGCAGAGAAGGGAACAAACACAATATGACTGATTTACCAATATTTACAGTATGTGGTCTTCAGGTTTCAGATGAAGCTAAACAGCACTCACGCCATGATCCCAGAGAGGTGGAGCATCTCTGAGGTAAGGTAGGACAAATAGGAATAGAGGAAGACAAAGAGTGGGGCGATGACTTGGGCTCTGGAGGTAAAACGTGAGGTGAGGGCTGCCAACAGGCCGAAGAAGAGACCTACACACAAACCTCCAATTCCCACCACCACCACCCTGCAGCCCCCCAGCAAAACATCCAACCCTGATACCAATGGCAGACGGAGGAAGGACTCAAATAGCTTGTAGAGCACCTGAGAGGAAGCAAAGTGTATAAGTATTAAGTGTTTAATTTAAACACCTGACAAACACCACTTTTCTTCTCACCACAGTAACGGCGTCATTGAGTAGTGACTCTCCAAACACCAAGATATGCAGCTGTTCATTAACTTGCATCTCTTGGAATACAGAAAGCACCGCCACTGGGTCTACAGCAGCAATCAGAGAGCCAAACAGCAGGCAGTGGAGCAGAGAGACGTCTCCCAGTGAGCTGTGAGCCAGCAGGCAAACGCCGTACAGAGACAGGCCGATGCCCAGCACGTTCCACAAGGTCCCCAGCACTGCATACCTGTAAATGTACAGCAAATAAGCTTTACAACATCTGCTCCAGATACTTTCAATAAATATTTGATGAATATGTGATTTTAGTTACACAAGTCCAACAAAATGAGCTGTAAATATGCCAAATATGGTTACACAAAGAGGCTTGCTTACACATAGAGTATGACAGAGATGAACAGCATCATCAGCTGTTTGAAGTTTGTCATCGTTCAAAATGAAAACACAAAATATTCCTACTAATTCTGACTTTTAAACTAACCTTTTCTTCAACATTTTTGATGAAAGAGTGTTCAGTGCACTGAGCTCTCCACACATGAAAAAATAAACTATTTTTAAAGCTACCAACCAGAGGATTGTACCAAGGTTTTCAAAGAACAGCCTGCCTGGCAGGAAGTATCCCGCATCCAAGACGATGGGTGGCAGCAGAAAGAGGAAGAAAGCGTCGGCACTGAGAGTTGGTGGAGCAGAGTGGCGGACCCCATAGATCACACCTCCAACCAGGAGGCCCACCATGATGAGGACGCAGCTTTCTGGGACGACTGCTGGGACTCGACCTGACCAGTGGAAGCCTGCGGGAATGAGAAACAAATAAAAGGGATTTGTGATATTTGAAGTCAGCAGAATTCTGACTTTGTAAACTGCAAGAATTTCGTGTTGCAGATGCTCTGTTTCATTGCATTATTTATAAGTATATGTAACTGAATCACATTATTAACACCCAGCTGCCTAAAAGTTGGCTTTGCATGGATGAGCACAAGCATAGCTGAGGCTTACCCAGCTTGGCTAGTGAGGCCAGCATGATCCACAACACGATCTCAAAGGGAGCCTGCACATGGTGGTAGTCCATGCTGAACACCCTCAGAGCCATGGGCAGATCCACAGACAGACTGCCATCACTGCTGTTGATGCCCAGCGAATGGGGCAGATTGTGGGGCTGAGGGCGCTCGTCGGGAGGAGTCAGGGTCAAACATCCCAACAGACTGGCAGAGAGCAGCAGATGGAGAGTCCACAGAGCAGCCATCCTGCAGCCATGCTGGCATAACAGCGGAGAGAGGCAGAGGGAGAGAATAGGATGGGGGTTATGGAGACAGGGGGAGGGCGAGCCGCACACACAGAGGCACACAAAACAATCTGACTAGGACTCATGCAGCCCCTAATGTGCACAGGAATCCCTGAGCTAGCAATGATATCCAACCAGCAGGACAGAGCTCAAGGGGTGTCACATGCACAGACATGTGTTTTCAGCAATTCAGAGGACGGTACATTGACTTACATTCATTTTCTAGAAACGAACCCTAACTGCAAGCTAAAACAATATCCAGATTATAATAGTTTCCATGAAAGGGAGTTGCTTTTAGTCCCCAAAATGTGCCTGTGTAAACACATTTACGTCCTTCAGCATAAGTAATGCTAGTACACATGCACAAGATTAGTGGTGGTATTAGTATTGATGGTTTGTTGGGCACAAAGCCTAGATAGATTGAAATAAGTATTAATATATTTTGTTTATCCAGTAACACGAGTGGAGGAAAGGCTTCTCAGATAATAGACTCATTTTCAGCGTTTACTCTCATGGCGTGGCACTGGTGCTTAATTTCGAGGAATTTGCATTCTGCTGTGGCTTATTTGATTTGTAATCTTTCATTTCAAACAAACAAGTTCCTGTAGATATGGCATGTTATGATTATTGAAATTGTTTAGAATTACAGTTACAAATATCTTGTTGTCTTGTGGCAAGAGAAAAGCCTTAATTATCAGCCAGGATGATATATTTTCCTTCCAGTGGCTGATTATTAAATTCAGTTAACTTCTACTTTTTTTTAATATGCCTGCACTCTGTCAATTCTACTGCAAACGCAAGGATCTGTGTCAAAATAAGTCTTCTACTGTAAAGGTACACAAAACAGATAATCCTGTAAACCAGTACAACCAGTTCAGGGTCTGTGATTGGCAACTCATCCACGTACCATCCTCCTGGCTCATGAGGAGGGTGGCTAGTCACCCTGGGGGAATGAAAAATAAAATCTCTCTTAAGAGTGGATGAGCTTCCAGTGAAGCAACGGCCATCTATAGTAGAAACCTTTGGAGAGGAGATAGGTGCAGCCAGAGTTTCAATTTTACCCACTAAAACGGCACGAACATTAATTCACGCATTTTTCGACCAGATCAGACGGGGCCCGGGTCAACAATCGCGCCTATCATTCGCCAGGATGTAGGTAAAATGTATGCTACTGGCAAACTCAGACTGACCAAAGAGTCAGTGAGCACTGGCACATTGAATATCCGCACCGCAGCAGCAACAGGTAAACTGGAAGAACTGGAGCATGAACTGAAACAATACTCATGGAAGGTTACAGGCTTGTCAGAAGCCAGATTGGTGGGATACTGTGAAATGCGTATCAAAGAAGGACATCAAGTTGTCTTCAGTGTTCATGAGACAGTTGCAGAAATTGTGTAGCCTTTGTAGTTCACAAAGATACCTGCCAGCAAACCTGAAATAACAGCCCATATCAGACAGGTTCATGTCATTGTGCATCAGTGCAAAGCCATTTGAAATGAAATGTAATAAACCTTCATCGTCATTGCACATTGTACTCGTAAATTTGCATAATGAAATTGGGTTACAGCCTCCCCCTCTTGGTGCAATTAAAAAAAAGGAGTATGTAAACATTAACCTATTTTTTTAAAGCAATAAACAATTTAAAAGGACATAAACATAAATTAAGCATCAGATATCCTATATACAGATGTACAGAGCATCAGTTATTGCACATGGTGTTTTGCAACCTAAGTTATTGCGTTTGAACGGAAAACAGATCTGCCTACAGGTGAGCTGTTTTGTATTTTGTTTAACAGGGATACAGCCCTGTTATAGCAAATGTCTCTCAAGTTTTTGTGTTTAGTTGTCTGTAACGTTTGCCCGAGGGCAGCAGTTCCAACATCTGGCATCCTGGGTGTGTACTGTCCTTGATGGTAGTCTTGCCTTTCTAAACAATGAGTACTGTAAAGGTCCTTATTCAACCTCATGCTCATCCAGGTACACGCTCCTTCTATGATACTCTTGGAAGCATTGTTGAGGGAACCACGAAGCATGATGTAGTCATGCTTAAGGGAGATTGGAATAACAAAATTGGCCCTGATGTCTCTGACAGCTGGAAAGGAGTTATAGGTAAACATGGTCTCAGCCAAACCAGCAAGAGAGGACTAAAGCTTCTGGAATTTGCCAAGTTCCAGGAGTTTGTGATAACCAGCACGTTCCATCCCCAAAAGCTGAGCAGAAAAGCCACATGACACTCTCCAAATGGAACCACTCACAATCTTATTGATTATATCCTCATAGCCAAGTATAAACAAACCGGACAAGCATAAACTTACCCTGGACAAGAACATGCCCTGGGACTGATTTAGGCAGTCTTGAAGCTAGACCTTAAAGCGTTACTGAAGACCACTGCTGGAAGAATAAAATTCAGTTTGGGTAAGTTGATAGATCCAGATGTCCCGAAGCTTTGAGAGTCACCATTGCTGGTCGGTTTAATGTACTCTTGGGACAAAATCTTGATGCAAATGACCTGTAACAACAGGCTGCTGAAAACATTAGGAAGACAGCAATGGAAGTGCAGAATATAAAGACATCCGTGGGAGACCAAGGGTCTCCTGCAGAGGGTTATAATAGTTTTGGATTTTACGTGATAGTTTAGTTTTATTTTGTTTTAACTGTTTTCTAATTCAGTTACTTTTAATTAGTTTTTAGAGTGGTTTTGCTCATTTTTATTAGTTTTTATTTTTTGTTTAATGCTTAGTTTTCAATAGTTTTAGTATTAGTTTTAGTTTTCATACTTTATTTGTCAGGTACAAGATTCAAGGTGCAAGTGTAACTATTGTGTAATAAGACCACATATGCCATTAAAAAATTGTATTGAACAACCAGCTGTTCACAAGAGAGCAGCATTATGCTAAATGAGTGTAACATTAAGGATACACATAAACATCATGAGACATCAACATGAGACGTACAGCTTCAGCTGTACGTCTCTCTTGAAGCTGTACGTGGGTGGCTGTGGCTCAGGAGGCAGAACGGATCACCTACTAATTAAAATTTTGGCAGTTCGATTCCTGGCTGCTCCGGGTGCTCTGCGTGCCAAAGTGTCTTTGTGAAAGATACTGAACCCCAAGTTGCGCTCCGACACAAGTGTTGGAGTGTGTGAATGGGAGACAGTAAGCACTTAGATTACTTAGAGAAGTGTTTGCATGAATGGGTGAATGCAAACATGTTGTATAAAGTGCTTTGAGCGCTCAGTTAGAGTAGAAAAGCACTATATAAGAACCAGTCCATTTACAACCCCGTATGTGGTTTATAACATCAGAACACAGTGAACGTTTATAAACTCCCATTAGAAATACAGCTTTTCAAGATGGTGTGTGTTTGTATTTGTGTATGTCACACAATGGTGTTGCACATCCAGTGGACATCCCAGACTCAATAAACACATTTATCAGTCCATCCTCCTGCTTGTGGTTTTCCTTGTGTATTAAGTAGCAGTTAAATTCCTGTGTAATAACTAACAGTTATTTTTTTGCTGGCTGGTTGTCACCTTGCTGCATGGCCATGATACTTGTTCTCTGTTGGAGCCAATGGAGCTACTTAGAGACACTAGCTTTGTTAGATACTTACTATTTGACCTGAATTAATCATCTGTGTGTTGATTAACTTGTGGTCGTGTCCCAGTGTTTTTACCTGTGGTGCTGGCTGACAGATACAAAAAATGCTGGGACTTTTTCCCTCCTGGGGAAAAATATTTGTGAGTCCTCATATTGATGCCTTATTCTCTCACTGATAAATTCAAAAACTGTGACGAAAAGTAGCCAGAAATTCGCAGGAGGACTCGACAGTGGCGAACAGGCCAATCACAATCGTTTCGGGCTGCATGGACCCGACATGTAGTTACATTTCTTGAGAGGCAAAGGTCAGGTTACTCTGTAGGTTCAGAGAGGTTTCCGTAGCTGCCTTTTGGGTTTTCCACTTGAGAAGTGTTGCACACATTTTGCCATCATCCACAACAAGACACTTGCTTCTGTCTTGCTTTCAAACTCATAGAAATCCCATATGGGACTGCCACTTTCTCCCAACTCTTACTGCTGCCACACACACACACACGCACGCACGCATGCACGCACACACACACACACACACACAGTGAGTATGACGGAAAATGTAATCCACAAGGCTAAACTTACAAAAACAAAAACAAAGGGCATTTTATCTATGATTTCAGTTTGTTTAGTTAGTTTTGTAAATCCACAATACAGTTTTAGTTGTTGTTTTCCTTTTAATTACCATTTTTATTTATTTCAGTTAAAGAAAATGTTCGTTCAGTTTCAGTTTACCTTTAATAAATATGTGAAATGTGACAAATGTAGAGCCTTGAAAGCCTCAAACCTGCTTTTCTTCACATGACAGCGCAAAAGCTGACCGCATGATGAACCAAGAAGTAAAAGCAGAAGTAAAACAGGTCAAATAACAATGGACACAGAAACAATTTAAGGTCCTTCAGGATTGCATGAGATGTAATGATTCCAAAAATGCCCAACACACAATAAAAGAACTCCCAAAGACTACCTCACTAAAAGTCTCTTGGAATAACAACAAAGATGGGAATGTTCTTACCAGACTAACAGACATAACAAAGACATAGGTACTGTCATGAGCTGTGCAACAGCAGACCAAGAGCTATTACAGCAGATATTAAAGCTCAAACACCAGGATGAGGATCCAGGATTGCTAGAAGATGAGGTAGAAGCAGCCATTAGAAGCCTCAAAGCTGGAAAATCTCCAGGAATTGATGACATTCTGGCAGAGCCATTACAAGCAGGAGCAGAGCCCGTTACCAAGGTTTATACCTGCATATGCAACCACATATTTAGAACAGGATAACGGCCTGAAGGCTAGAAGGCATCGATGGTTATCCCATTACCGATAAAGAGACAGTTCAGGAAATGCCAAAACTATCATATAATTAGTCTAATCAGCCATCCAAGCAAAATATGGCTGGAACGTCTGCTTAAGCTTCTCCAACCACAGGCTGAGGCATTGCTTGCAGAGTTCCACACCTTTGTCAACAGAATTTGACAAGAAGTTCTCTGGGCACTCATGAAAAGACTCAACATCAACAAGTATAATCAATGCTGTAAGTATGGTAATAGTTGGCAAGGACTTCAGCGTTAAGTGTTTCCCGACTACAGTTGGTGTGCGCCAGGGTTGTCTTCTCTCAACTACATTGTACAACATATTCTTGGAACAATCATGCCTGAAGCGTTTAGAAAGCGTTTCCCCTGTTAAACTGGGAGGAAGAGAAATCAGCAATCTCCGCTTTGAAGATCACAGACCTCATCAATGGTTCTACTAATGATCATTCCAGCAGTGTTGTAGTCAAGACCACCTAACCCGAGACCGAGACAAGACCAAGACTTTTAGGGTCCGAGACCGAGTCAAGACCGAGACCAAGGGAGGGCGAGACCGAGACAAGACCAAGACCGGTGCCGCACTTTACATGGCATAATAAAATGTGGAACGTGATCAAAATCACTTCTCAAATTGATCTGAAAGATCCACATTCTCATAATCACCTAGATATTAAACACTCAAAGCTGAAATAAATATAACCATCTTTATTTAATGCTCCTGGGTAACTTCCATCACTTATCACAGAACATAAAACAATTATTCATAGTTCATCACAATAGTCTTTACTTTTCTCTGCCTTTCATAAACAATACATAAAGTTCTGTTGTTTCTAAACCAACAACAATCTTTGTGAAAATGGGTGCTATTTCAAAACCACATGGCTAAATATGAAAAAC